>OY757921.1:38038292-38092707 GCA_963585895.1 Sepioteuthis lessoniana | reverse complement strand
CCTTTGGGAAAAGTATGAACCCCCTTATACCCCCCCACTACTGGTTAAATAGCATCACTTTTGTTTTTTTACAAGAATGGCTTTGGCATTAGATAACTCACCAAGATCAATTTTATAACTGATAATTTGCCATGTTCCTGATTAGTTGTAAGAATAAATGTTTATTTATTTCACATATGAACTTGATTAAGACAAACTTTTATAAAATAAAAAAATTCTTCTGGTATCATTTTAGTAAATTTGGCTGAATTACCACTAAGTCATTAATTTTAAGTTGTTTTGTTCCCAATAATCTATCTTTATTTTATTCACAAAGAAATCTCCTTTTTAATTTAATTTAATTTATTTAATTTTTTGTTGAAATCCTAGTTTTCAATAGGACTGTCAGATATTTTTGATGACTTCCTACTTTTGATTTAAGAAAAAAAAAAGAAAAAAAAGTTCCTGATGAAGTATTATGTTGCATTAAATATTCATCACTGGTATGAATATGGTCTTCAGCAGTTGTGACACTAATCAAGAAATGACATAAGCATCATATAAATTGTTGATTGGTTGTTGATTCTCTCCAAATGTTGTCACTATACAATAATTCTCATAATGAGCCATTCATAAAAACATCCTTTCTCTCTCCAACCCACCCCCATCAATCATTTGTTTTTAAAAGAAAAACGGGAAGAGCAATCATTTCTTTGTTTGTGCTAACATATGAGTTGTCCCAGATTGTTTTTATAAAACACTTCTTTTTTTGTCTTTTTTTTTTTTTTTTGCTCATCTTCCTTTCTTCTCATCTTTGTGTTTTTCCTGATTTCTTAGTAACAAGTGTCTCAAGATAAAAAAGTATTTGACACAAATAAAATGAGATGAAAGGAAATTATGAATGACAAATTATCCATCATATTTCATTATTCCTGATGATGATTAGAAAAAATTCACTGAAACTATTTTTTAAAATGTCAACCTAAAATAAAAATAAATCAAGTGATTTGAAAAGTTATGTGCATAAAATTTTCATGGTATTTTTTTTCACCTTGAATTTCATCTTTCCTTCATTTAAAGATAATATCTCATGTAAACATTTATATTTGTTGACTGGAGCCTCATCACCAGATGCAGTTTCATGCCCAGGGTAGTACATACATAGGGATTGATTGTTAAACATTATATCTTTGGAAATAAAATTTTAAGAACTATTAGAAAATTATTAATAATTCACCTTCCTTACTAATTTTTTTCTTTTTAATTGGTAAATTGGATACATTGATTTTTTTGTTATAGCAATTTCAAAATGCTATGTGTGGACCAATATAGAAATCTATTAGATATTTTGTGTGATTTTTAATCTGAATATTTTGGAACTTATATTCTATGGACATTGATGATTAGTGTGTTGTATACAGATTAGGATAGACTGGAAATAAATTCCTTAATTGTAAATATACTGGAAATTGGGTCATGTTCTGTTTACACTTGCCTGTCATTGTAACTAGACAGAATTAGAAAAAGCTATTAAATCTATCAAATTCTTGATGAAATGTTAACTGTAAACATTGATGATTACATCTGATGACCATCAGGACACATTTTTAAAAAGCCACATTTTTTTTCTTCTGCAATGATATTCTTTAAGAAAAGTAGTCCACTAGCCTCTTACTAATGAGTTTCTTATTCATTAGTTATTGCTTTCTTTAGTCTAGGTTAAAAGGCGTGCTGTAAGGGTAACCCAAAGCTGAACTTTTTTTAGACCTTATTTTTCCAATGCAGGTATCATTGGGGAATCTCTATCCCATTTAGCAAAACTTTTTTCCTTCTTCAATAATACCTGCATTGGAAAATAATGTCTAAAAAAAAGGTTTGGCTTTAGGTTACTCTCCCTGCACTTTTAACCTGGACTATTTAAAGACCATTTTGAACTTACTCAAAGTAATATATATATATATATATATATATATATATATATATATATATATATATATATATATATATATATATATATATAAAGAGCTTTAAGATTTTTTAAAACTGCAATAAACAAAACATTTTTTTAAATTCCTAACTGTATTTTATAAAAATATTATCATTCAGGATGTTTATACATGTTTCAATGTTCTATTTTTGGATTCTTTGTTTTGTTGCTTATTTTTCCATAACATTTTGGTTACATCATTCTTCAGCTTACTTTGGAAGGAATTTTTATATAATAAAAATTCTTATTGGTGGTTTACTTTTGCTTCAGATCTCGTTTCTTGATTAAATCATATTTCCTTGGTGTATTATTACTGTCATTGAGTTTTTGTTTTAACAATTTCAGTATCTTGATGATTTCAGATGTGTTTTTGGCTCTACATTTGCCACTATAAACTTATTCTGAAGAAACTGTTTATTTATTTTTAAATCTCTCTCTCTCTCTCTCTCTCTCTCTCTCTCTCTCTCCCCCCCCCTCTCTCTCTCTCTCTCTCTCTCTCTCTCTCTCTCTCTCTCTCTCTCTCTCTCCAACTGTGAAATACTGCCAATAGGCTTTTGAATGATTTCTCAAAACTTCCACACCCTCTGAAAAATATAGTATTCATTTATGTACTCAAGTCTTTATAAAAGCCTGCAAAAATACATTTCTTTCTTGTAGAAACAAATTTTATTTGCTGTTTTGGCTTGATTTCTTTGTATGCATATCCACCTTTATGGGTTATTTAATGCCAAAGCCATCCTTGTAGAAGAACAGCTGTGATACTATTAACCTATATTTAAGGGAATAAGAGTCATACCTTTCCCAATGATAGTAGACCAAAAGTTAATGTAATAGTGCAACTAGAGTTTGAACTCGCTTACTTCAAGGCCACAGTCCAGCACTGTAGCCATTATGCCAAGGGAAATCTTTCTTTTTTGCTCTTTTAACCAGAACAAAATTAAATGGTAGCCAAAATTTTATGTTGGCATTATTTATAAAAAGAATATTTCTATTGAATAGTGTTGTAAAAATGTCGATATTTTATGATTGATGACAATGTTAAATATCATGACTTGTTTAAACTCTAAGTATCCCTGAAAAGATCTTTTACATATCTAACTTATTTGCTATGTTTTTGAGATGACAAGAAATATGAAACTCTTGTGAAATTGGTTACCTATTACTGTATGATATGTTTTATAAAAATCTTTTCCTTTTTTTTTTTTTTTTCTTGGGTAATTTTGTAAAAGAAATCCTTAGCATTTTAGTTTCAAGTTCAATTCAGTATTAAAATAGAGGATGAGTAAAATTAATTATTCAACAAAAAGAAAAATTTTCAGCCCACAAAAATTTTAATATTTAAAAACTATACTGTACTTAATTTGATGAAAATTAAATTGTATCTTATACTTTGTGAACAATAACAAAAACCTGGTTTGAACAAGAAAATAAATATATAACTTTAAAAATTGAGACTGAGCATAATCCTTACCCAAAGCTGAAATAACTTTTGTTTAAATTTTGATTTACTTGAACAGAATCTAGCTTGAGTCTACAACCGAAGCTCATAGTAATGATCAAATTCATCATTGATGTCTTGCAAATCAATGTGCCCTTCATTATCCTAAGAACTAATAGTAGCTCAATCATTTATCAAGTATGGTAAAAAGATCACTTAGAAGAATTAAACACTAAATATTTCTATATGCTTGCTTTTTTTTTTTTTTTTTTTTTAATTTTTAACATTTGTTAGTATTTTGTTCAATTTTCTACTGCATGATTCATAATTCTATCCTTTCAGAATTTATAATCTTTCTTAAATAACTACTCTACATACCTTTTCTAGCCTTTCACAGAATTAGTTGTTTTATTTTTTGGGTTTTTCAGTTAGAGAACTTTATAAAAGCCAGGCTAAATAGTAATTTGAAAGAGCAACAACTGGTTAAATACATTAAACAAGTGAAAACTCTCCAAGTTGTAACAATTTTTTGCCTGGTCACCAAAGAAAACATACAGTCTAGCATTATTCTGATAGATTATCATGCTATTTCTCTTAATTAATTCCAGACAAATGCTTTTTACAATTGCTGCTTTCAAGTGGTTTAATTGGAACAGTACTTGTTCAAGTCAATTATTTTGTTCTTCAGAAGGAGCTTATAGTTGTAGAGTCCTAATCCCGACATATATATATATATATATATATATATGTATAAACACCTTGTTTGGATGAAGATTGTCGTTTAGTACAGTTAATGATGATCCATTTCACTTGCCCTATGATTTTTTTTTTTTTTTTTTTTTTTTTTTTTTTTTTTTTGTCAACTGTTTTGTTGTGGAATACTGCCTTAATAAAAAAAATTGCATTACATCTTTTCATCTATGAACACTGTCAAAAATAGTTTGACCAAACAAACACACACCACACTGGTATAAATAATTTTCAGTGTTTGATTTGGATATTTTCATTATGTTGACTATTTTCCATGTCATGTAACATTGATTACACTGGTCAACAAAAAAACATTTTTGAAGTGGTCTCAAGGCACCAAACTTTTTTTCTTTTTTTTTTTTTGCTAATTTGAGGGTACTGAATTGGAAAATGACCTTACATTTTCTTGGTTAGCTACCATTTTTGCTGTAAAAAAATGCCTTTCTGTATATATGATATTGACCAATGGCAATAAGTAAAATCATAGAAATCTCTCAATTCATATTTAAACCAACAAATATTGGTCTGCTTATTGAGAAATAATATTTTTGCAATAACACTCCTAAGTATTTAAAAATAACACAATTCGAATATACTAAGACCAACAAATATTTTCATCAAATTATTTAATAGATGAACAGCAAAAATAAAACCATCGGGAACATAAGAACCATGGTAAAAATTTTCTTTTTCTTGATTGTCTATCATGTTTAATGTTATTCAAGTCCCTTTTGATATTCCAACAGTAGTCAGCCATCATTTGTTTGTCCCTGGTAGCACTCTTCCATTGTTTTGATATCCTGATGGAATCCTTCTCTTTGCTCACAACACACATCAGTGCAATTATCTGGAAATTTATCTCGATGGCTATGTAAAAATAAATATATCTTAATGCTCATATTAGCGCCTATGTCCTGTAGACTTTTCAACAACTTTTCTACTAACTCCTTGTAGTTTTCGGCCCGGCGATTGCCTAGGAAGTTTTTCACCACATTAACAATGTCCAAGCACATAATTCCAAGTTATTCATTGAATTAACAAATTCATCCTTAAAGAGTTTCCTGGTGTTAGAATGAAGCCATTTTCATGATGTTCATCATGTTCAATGGAATAGGTGAATTCAATTTGAATGTCTTTAGTTGGAGTTTCTTTCCATCTGTGAAAACAAAAGCTCTCAATTTGTTTGGTTTCCTTCCGTAGCAAAGAAACAAAAGTGACAGAATAAATTTTTGGGTTTTTATGTCACTTTATTTATCAGGTTTACTAAAGTGTATTACTAATAAACTTTATCAGTTAATTTAAATTTTGGCAATAAATTGGAAAAAATTTTTTAACTTTTTGACTCAAAAACACTTTTTTCTTATAAAAATAATTTATTCAAGGTGACTGATAAAAGTAGTTTGTGAAGTTTTATAATGTAGATATCTCATTGTAGAATACTCTATAGTTGGGGTAGACTATCAACTTCAACTAGTCTACTCCAACTATAGAGCATTCTACAATGAGATATGTACATAATAAAACTTCACAAACTACTTTTGATATATTCAAACATTTTCAGTACCTTCTCTATATGCTGCATAATTCCTTTTTGTGATTGAGTCACATTTTTACTTTTCTTGAATAAAAAAGCAATGTTTGGCAGATTTTTTTTTAAAGATGTGCTAATATAGCAGCTGTCGTATTCAAATCAAAAGCCATGTTTTTGAATGAAGTTGATCAGAACTAAATGCTCCTAATGCCATCTTTTTAGGCTATCTAATATTAAGCTTTGTGATAGATTTTGATTATGAGGTTAAAAAATATTGTCAAAGTTTTTCCCACTAAAAGTATATAATGTATTAAATCTTGATGTCAAGCTGAGCACTTAAATAACACTTGAATTTCAAGTAACTTATAAAATGTGCTTTTTTTCCCTCCAAAAATAAAGTTTTAATTTTTAGAATTATGTTATAGCAATTTATAAAGAGTATAAGGTATTGATTTGCTCTTGTAGAACTTAAAGGCTTGGGATTACTTGTAATTTATTTCATTATGCCTTTTGTTTTGAAATAGTTTTAAAAAAAAATCTTTTGGCTCTTGAAACAATTGAATTTTTTTCCTTCATGCCATGTGGAAAGTATTGACTTTATTATATCAATATAGAATTATTGGTGTTTTTTTTTTTCAATTTCTTCTGCATCCCAATTTGTTATGATCCTGAACCATTTTCCCTAAAACATCAGATAAAAACTGACTTTGTCACTGACCAGTCCCTTTTTTTTTCCTTAGACACTCATAGTAACAATTTATCACCTCTTACTATAACCAAGGAATAATAACAATATTTAGTTTTATTAGACCTGCTATGACAAACTTTAATATTGAACAATCAATTTGAATTGTATTATTCCCAGTTGTTTCTACCCCCATCACTACTATCACACAAAGTTTTGTTGTTTTTTTAATATGAAAAAATTAGTTAAGAGATACTGTGTATTCATGAAATAAACAATTAATAGATAAAAATGTACTGTGTTCCTCTATGGTTTAGGTTTGCATAGCAAAAATAATACAACTTTTGTTTATATAAAAACGGTTATTTTGTATTACTTTTTTTTTTTTTTTCACATTTATATATCATCGTTATCTGTGTATGAAGTAGTGTTATAAATAATTACAGTAAAAATACAAAGAAATTTAAACTTCTCATTATAAACATTTATGTATA
This sequence comes from Sepioteuthis lessoniana, assembly GCA_963585895.1. Taxonomy (NCBI): domain Eukaryota; kingdom Metazoa; phylum Mollusca; class Cephalopoda; order Myopsida; family Loliginidae; genus Sepioteuthis; species Sepioteuthis lessoniana. Next base: position 38,085,843 of record OY757921.1, on the reverse strand, counting down.
TTCTCTTTCAACTTCTAATATAATGAACTTATTTTGATGAAATTAAATTAGATATTAATTGCTTTTATGAAGAATCAGTTTGGATTCTTGTTTTCTTTTTATGCTTAATGTTTGAAGACCAGGAATTTAGTTTTTATTATTCCATAGGAATTAATTTTTTTTTTTTTTAAATCATAATGACAGTATATATAATAAATATGTTTTTGGTATAAATGCATACTGTTAATAGATCATATAAGAGTGAAAATCAGAATAACAGTTATATAAGAGTGATGATGAATTGATAGATCTAAATTGTTCTCTTTATCAGCCATTGATTAATCTGAAAGTTTCATTCTGTCAACAAAAGAGATTTAAACCTAAGAAAATATATCTAGTCTGAATTAGTAGTTGGGCCAATGTCTTATGATGGAATCATTTTCTTTTTATTTTATTTCAGAATATGTCATCAAGCTGGAACCACAGTGGTGAGAGTAATGCAAGTAATCCAGCAACAAATAACTCTGACAATGCATCTGAGGATATGTCCAATGATGCCGAGGGTGTGTGGAGTCCTGACATTGAGCAAAGTTTCCAAGAAGCTTTGGCTATTTATCCACCATGTGGACGTAGGAAAATAATTTTGTCAGATGAGGGCAAAATGTATGGTGAGTAAATAAGTTTTGTTTATTTTATTTCTTACAGCTTCAAAATGAAATTTAAAAAATTGAAGCAGGTTATATAAGGGTCTTTAGTCTAACTAGGGTACAATATTTGTTTTAAGGACAATGTTCCTCAAATTCTAGAGTGGAAAATACATATTAACTATAATACTGCATTTTATGCCTTAAAAGCTGGGAATGTTATCTGGCTTTACTTTGATGTGATCTATGTAATTTTCATTTGTGTTTAGATACTGTGATCATTTTAGATTACTGTAATTATTTGTGTATAACACATACCCCTAACTTTGGACAATGAAATTCTGGAAAAAAATATTCCCATGCATAATACACAGGGACTTTTTAGAATTTGTTGCAGCTAAATTTATCATTTGTTGAAATTTTTATCAGCTTTTACTGACTAAAAAATAATTTATATTAAAACACAAAATTTACTCAGTATTTAGTGCAAATATGTGGACATGTTCGCACAAAAATGCAACTAGCTTGCAGCAAAAATGAGCTAACATTAGGAGAGTTTCACATTGCTTTTTCTGTTACCCAAGAGTTTCAGAATGGAAATGGCCTTGTATCCAGGTTCTAGTCTAAATTGAATATTGACATGTCCCTTGTAGAAAAGCTTCTAAAGAGCCAAACTATATAAACTGATAAATTTTGTGTATTTTTAATTTTCCAGTATTTTTCAGTCTCTCCAGATTTATATATGACAAGGAAAAAAAAGTTGATATTGTCGTTTGAATTTTGTAGAGTATAAATGAATTTCTAAAAGTTACTGTTGAAATCTGTCTGGACTATAAAACAAGATATAGCCTACTTTTTGAAAATGATTCATTTCTGTAAATTCTGTTTTGTCTTTTGATTCTGTATCAGTTTTCAGTGTTGGTTAGACTTTTTGTCTGCTTTCATTATTATAACGCTTTAATATCAAACAAAATCAGTATAATTTATTAGTAAACATCTGATTTCTCATGATTTCCGAATAGTTGTTATTTCAGACAAGTTTAATTACCAGAGCCTCTTAGATGTTCTTCCAATTGTTCTTTAACTTGAAAGTGTCTACTTGTGTCATAACATTTTGTTTAGATTTCATGGGGGAAATTATCAATAACTATAGCAAAATCGGTCTAATACAGCTATTATTAAAATTAGTAGGAACAGCAACAAATGAATTACTGATAAAAATGACAGCAATAACAAGAAGCAACAATTATTCTGACTAATAAGTATTTTCTTTGGATAGTACAAAGTCAAATATGGCTGAGTGATAAGACAACATCTGTTAAGTTAAATTGATTTGGTTTTATTGATAAATGTTTTTAAAATCTTACTGCTTTGCTTTGAATCTGTTTTATAAAATTCTGGTTGGTTGTTTGGGTTTTATGGCATATCAACCTTTTTAGGTTATTTAACGCCAAATCCATTTTTATACAAATAGTTTTATTTCAAACAATAAGTACACAGTTTAAATGTAAGTACAGCTTAATTGTGAAAAACATTTCTATTTCTAGCTATTCAGTTTAGTCAAGCAGTTCTAATTCAGCTAATTAAGTTTAGTATAAGTACAGATTTTGTTTACACACAGTTACATGTCAAAACAGTTCTATGTTAAACAATTCAGTTTAGTGTAAATACAGTTTCAATGTCAAAAAACAGTTCTATTTGAAATAATTCAGCTTAGTATAAGCACGCAGTTTAAATGTAAGTATGGTTTAATTGTCAAAAACATTTCTATTTCAAGCTATTCAGTTTAGCATAAGTATGCCGTTAGTCCTATTTAACCCATAGATAAGGCCCTATCAGGTGCTACCACACAGGACCAGAATGGACCTGGGAGCAATGGCAATGAAGCGGTGCTCTGTATTCCCCAAAGCCCTAGCATTACTGGGACCTCACCATCAGACTGTTTCGTGTCATATCCAGGACACTTATTGGTGGGGTCTTACCCCTCTGCAGAGGTGCAGTCAGTGTATTCTACTGCCCCAGCCGACTGGGCAATTTATAAAATTCTTTGCAAATAAGAATATACATTGTTGAAAACAAGTTTTAAGGAATTAAACTTCTATTTTATCTATACTATAGACTGCAGAAGATATTCAAATTTAGACCCTTTTTAATTCATTATTCAAAAAGATATCTTATGATTGGCTTTGATTTTGATTAATAAGTAACTATCTAGATTTTTGAGTTGGTCAACTTACCTTATACTTTTAGTGTATCAGTTTAGTGTATCAGTCACCTATTGTAGTTATATTATAGCATCAAAAAATGAAACTTGCTTAATGATAGAGATATTAATTAAATTATATTTTTAAAAAGGGATCAAAATTTCACATTTATTTCAAGGAAATAAATGTGAAATTAGTAGTATGTATGTTAATAAGTTAATGAATATCCAACTCAACTGCTTGTATCTCTAGCCTATACAAATACACAATATACAAAAAATTAGACTAATATTAAAAACTTTGCTGAATAATGATATTTAAAAATATTATCAGTTAATATCTTAAAATAGATTAAGAGAGTAACTGGCATGGAAGAATTACATGAATTTCCATACTAATATACTTTTTATTATGGTACAAAATTTTCATAAAATCTGTAATTGTCAAATTCCATGATGAGCAAAATAATATTGGCAAAAAATGTTGATTATTGCAATATATTCATTAAAATTATTACTTTCTGATTGGGAACAATTATTAGTGAAGTGAAATATATGCCAAAATACTTGATGAATGATCACAAAATGAGGATGTTGTTGCTTATTTCATTTAACAGTCATTTAAAATAGACTTCATAATACTTTTATTATTTATACAAATGTTTACTGTTACAACAATATTATGTGTATGAGAGAGAGAGAGAGAGATCAACTTATTAGTTGGTGTTTTATGCATTCACAAAGACTAGGTGGGACAATCCCACTTCTTATGCTAGGGGTGGTCTGATACAGTATTTCTTCCACCTCCTTCAATCAAAATGTTGCCCTGTTTTGATGTATATGTTTTTCAAACAGTTTTCCAATTGTCATTTTTTTCTTGGGAGTGTCATTTTCCTTTCCCTCTACCTCCCCGCTCTGTATAGTGAATAAGTAATAATTGCTTATTTAATGCCAATGGTTCTTCAGTCTTGATTTGCAAGAGGCTTTCCTTAATTCTTTCTAAGCAGGTAACTTTCTCTATTCAAGTGCCCTTGAACTAGTATATGTTACTGTTTTTCCTCTTTCAAAGCCTCTTCACCTCTCAAATTTACCTACATTTTCTGCTTCTTCTTGTCTAGATTTTTCTATAACAATTACTAAAATCAGCCATCTTGTATATTTTGTAATATTATCACCAAACTAATAACAATTGACATTCAAAACGGATATTTTTTATGACTTTCTGGAAAAATGAGATACGATTTCATTAACATTTTTTGTTTGTTATATCCTTGAATAAACTATATATAGTTTGTTTTGTTTTTATGATATAACTCTTAGATAGTTTTAATCCCAAAAAATGCCATTCCACAAATTCATTATAAAATAAGCATGTCATGTTTTGTATTTTAAGACTATCCAGAATGAATGTTAATCATTTGAAGTCCTTAACACAAATGAATATGTTAATATTTTCCATGGTTTTGACACAATTTTTCTAATCTTATGTAATAATTCCATATAAAAGCTGACCAGTTTCATGTTTAATTGTTATTATTCATGGCCTTTAATATTCCCTTATATGACAAAGCTTCTAATTGCAAAGCTGAATTCAAAGCAGCTGTTTATTGAAACATCTTCTTCCTCTGTTGCACAATTCTTACAGTCTCCTTATTGTAAGTCACATTTCTACAGCCATTCTAAAAAGCAGGCTGATTAGATATTTTTAGTGATTTTCAATTCTTAAAATATATTGAAGTAAAATAAATAAAAATGATTTTTTTAAAAATTCACTTCAAAATGTAAACAAATTTAAATTTATATAATTCTTATGATTAACAGTTTTTTGGATTTTTTTGTCCCTTCAGGCTCTCTTTAAGCAGATAAAATATATTTTTGTGAGGGGTTTTTTTTTTTCTTTTCTTTTTTTTTTTTTTTTTTACCTCCCCCCACGCAATAGAACACTTCAGATGCTTTTCATTCATTTTTAATTACAAGTCAAATGTTAGTAAAATACTTGGTATGATTGTAATAAATGCAGGATATCTCTTCCACAAAATATCTGTATCCATTTATTCTAATCTGTGTTTTGATGCCTTTGAAATAAGAAATACTATGGTGCTTCTTGATTAGAGCCATTGATTTGTGAAAACTTATTCCTTAATAGATGTTTATACCACTTTGATTAGTGGATTACTAAGCTTAACTTAGTTTGGCACAGGGTCAGAAGTATGGAGTGCCTAGTGAGGATCAAACTCATTAGTAATTGTCTACTAGCCTAGCTCATTAATCATTAGATTACACAAAGTGCTCCAAACTAATTAAAGAATAGATGTTGTGGATTGTCAGTGGTATCATTTACTTTTTGGGGAAATTTTGAAGCAAAGAAATAAGTCTTAATGATGTTCAACTATTAAAAAAAAAGGTTAATTTCCTTTAACAAAATATTAATATCAAACTTGAAGAATTTAAAAATCCCAAAATATTTGTGATAGTCTGTAACTATGTGAAATGGCTTAACTTGAGCTTATATTTATTTCTCTAGTTTCCTAACTAATGGAATATTACTAATTTTTGTCTAATTGTTCAATATATATTTGCCTAATTCACACTACCTATTCAATTGTAAAATTCTTGATACTTAAATGGTTACCAAAAAAGTATTAGCATTAGTTAATTGTGTGGTCTGTATCCCTCTATAAAGAGAATCCTTTTTCCATTGACCTTATTCATAAAATAGTTAATTGGTTTAAGATCAGGAATAGCAGTTTGAATACTGAACATTTTTGTTTTATTTTGCTATTGTATTAGTTGTAAAATTTGTGAATGCTTGATATAAACTTAGCCTGTTAATATTTAAGATATGACTTCAGTTTAATTTACCCTAACATGATATTTGAATCATTAATCTTTATTTATATTTGTAAAGATTAAATGTTTAAACCTAAGATGGATAACAAACTTGGCTCTATCTGCTTTTTCTAAACATTATTTCACCTGATAATTCTTGAAATAAAATTTGAACATAAATGTTTCCAGTACTCTAAACATTAAAAAAAAAAAAATTCCTCTTCAAGGTACTATATTAAGAATGGTTTGAAAATGAATTGCAAGTGAGAAAAAAAATTATTATGAAATAACTCCCCCCTTTTCCCTGTTCTATGTGAAATATTAGATGTTCTAAGAATTTCCCTGGAGAAAGGAACCAATTTCACTAGGACAATCTTGGAGGATATTTTGTTGCCAGTACCAATTGTAGAGGCAGGAAATAATAATTGATACACAATTAAAGGAAGAGATAGAAGAGATGTTAGGATAGGGGAGTAAACCATCTCTGAGAATGAATGAGCAAAAATGATTACTCAATTAAATGTGGTTATTTGATTTGAAATCGGGTTCCATGAGTTGAAACATGAGCAGCAACTTTGTTGATGGAAACTGTTTTTTAATAATCAACTATGTTACATGGCTCCAGTATTACAATCACCCATTTGGTATATTTGATGACAGGTTTGAAGCCTATAGTTATAAAGTCTAGATAACCATTTAGATAACTGTTCTTTCTATAATTCTATATCTATAAGAATCATGTTTGTTGTCTTTTTTAAACAATTATATCATTGATGATTGAGAAGAGTGTTTGATTTTTAAGATTACAAGTGTTGAACTTTTACTTATTAGAACTTTGTTGTAATTTTAAAAATAAGTATACAGGTAGAATTTTATTTAAACTGTTTTTGTAATACCTAAGCATTTGTGAATTACTGAGTTAGTGGTGAAACAGTTTGTAGTTACTACATAAAATGGACCCAGACACACTTTGATGGTTTCATTGACTTCCTAGAGATACATGGAGGCCTGTAGTATAACAGTTATTATTGTAAGAAATGGACACTGTGACCCAAGTTCAAATTCTGGACAAAACCTTTTAGATTTCATTTTCATGCAAATGCCTTTGGGAAAGGCATGAATGAATCCATCTGTTCTCCACTCAGCTATGAGTAAATAGAACTGACTGGTCTTTTTAGCCCTGATATGCCAACCAGTCTAGGAGAAGGCAAACTGAATTTGAACCAGCTGTATTCCACTGTAAAATTGACTTTGTGTCACATCCTGCTTCTGGTGGTGTGGTGTGGTTGGTAACTACATATATGCAGTATTGCATACATGAATTACATTTGGCTATATACAGGGTGGGGTGTGTGGGTGTCAATGATCGATATGATTGTATTTGATGAACGCTTATATTCCGTTTAACATACACATATGGAGATGCACAAACAACCACACTTTTGTAGGTTATTCAGTTGATGTAACCCCACCCACTGTTTTTTTTAATTTTCCTGCAACCCTGCTAACTCTCTTAACCCTACCTTTTTATAACTACTTTAAAAGTTTGTTCAGCTGCATTGTCCAGCTCTTCTGTTTAACAAAAAAAAAATGTGTGGATATAATGAAGGTGAGGAAGAGAGGTGGTAGGAAGGTAATGTGTGAAAACAAAACAAAAATGGAGAAGAGATAAAAACTAACTAGCAGCCAATGTGTCCACACATATAAACATCTCCATGGTTTAGGAAGAAGAAGTGTACACTGTTATAGTGGCTGGATTGAGAATAGTTGGGATGCGAGGACATTCTACAGTCAATAATCCAGCTGAGTGTTTGTGGAATGAGAGACATGTAGGCTGCCTCTCAATTTTGACATACTTTGGATGGCAAGAGATTCTGACATGTCTTTTCTCTCTCTCCACATGGACTTGCTGGTTATCTGACTCTTATGTATGCATGAAGCTATGCTTGGATGGAGTTGGTGGTATTACCAATTACAAACACTAGGCTTGGAGATTGGGAAGATGATGGTGAATATATGGCCTTTTTTTATAAGTAAAAGGATAAAAACATAAAAAACAGATTTTGGGAAAGAAGAAAATAAAAGTGAATCTATATATAAAAAAGACAGTTGGGGAAAAAAGAAAGAAATGAAAGACAACACTGAATGAGTGCTAAGACAGACCTGTCTTTAATATGGTGAATGGTTTTAAAGTTTTTGAAGTTTAAACTCAGAAAGAAAAAAAAAAACATCACTGATGACAAATACAGCTGTGGCAGTACATCTGATTTTCTCCTCAATCAACAGGTGTATTATAAAGTCACATCCTCCTGTAAAGATATAAAAGAATTTAAAATATCACTAAAAGATTAATCCACTGATTTAAAACAAAATGCATATAATTGCTGACTATTTTCTATTTGTGTCTAAATGACTCTTGATTTATATTCATGTTAATATATGAGTATATATTTTGTCTTTGTATGCATATCTGTATCTGTAAGCATATATCAGCTGATCTTTATTGTAACTTTTTATTTTTACTGCTTTTCAATTGTAGTAATAAAGATTTATGTATATTATAGTAACATTTGGAAATGACTTAACCAATGCATGTTACATTTTTTTTTTATTAACAACAGCCAAAAAGACAGATGTTTTCACAATTTTTAATTAAGTTTATCAGAATTTTAATTTAACTATAGTTATGTATTTCCTTTGTACTAAAAAAATAAAATATTGTTCTTTCTTTTTATTTATATATATATATATATATATATATATATATATATATATATATATATATATATATAATCTCATGGCAAAAAAAATGAGTTATAGTTTTTTGTACATTAGTAATTTTTTTTTTTTATAGAAAACAGGTTGATCCCTCTAGTTTGTACACAAAACATAAATGCCAAAATATGAATTGAAATGATTTTGATTCATTATATAAAATTTAACCACTAAGTTATTATTACACTTTAAGTGAAATTATGAAAATATTATTATGAATTAGTTTTAGATCTGACAATTTTACAGACATCTTTATGTATGATAGGATTGGCCAGCTTGGAATTTTTAAGTGATAAATAGTTTTTGTTGTATTTTGATAGACATCTATGTGTGGTACTAAAATAATTTTGAAGTCTTAAAAAGTTACTTTATGAAGCTTTTTATCATCCTGCTTAATTTGATCAAAATTATTCTTTTGATATTATTGATACATAAAACTACACTTTAGATTTTATATCTATATTATTATAATTCATTGTGATATTTCTTAGGATGCAAACCATAAACCCCCACCCAGGTATTCTTATCTTTCATAGAACAACTCAAGCTAGAGATAATAGCTTGTACTTTATTTGTGTTTTGTCATCTATCTTAACCAATTTCTCTTGTTTTTAATATAACTGTTAAATTCATGAAAAATAATGCAATATTTATAGAAAGCTAATGTCAAATGTGTAATTACTAATTATTACTATTTATACAAATTTAATTTTTTGGACATTTTAATAACCAAAATTGAGTTGATTTGAAAAATATCTCATTCTAGATTACTTTCAGTAGAGCAGTGTCAAATTCTATTTAAGACCAAACTGTATTATCCATGTCATTTATTGAGAAATGTCCAGAGAAAATATAAGCTCAATTTCAAAACTCCACTTTCTGTCTTGTTTTAGTATTTTATGTTAGTTCATACTTTTTTTAAAATTATTTTTTTCTCCCTCTCTTATATATACACTTATTCAAGAATTATTAAAGTATATATATATATATATATATATATATATATATATATATACGTTAATAATTCTTGAATTAAATCAGTGAAGGTCATTCTACTTTGTCAATTAAATTACTACCACTCCTCCGTCCTAAATAAAAGTGGAAGAATACTTAAGCAATTAAAAGCAAACAAACTTATTGTTATATAACCAATTTATACTAAAACACACTGGAATTGAGTTTAATGTCTTTTTTTTTAGATATTTATATATATCAAATATCATTCCACTTGATAATTGATGGTTTACAGTTTTTTATGCTTTTTTTAACAAGCTGATAAGAGTAATCTTATCAAGTTTGATTTTCAGTAAAAAAATTTTAAGTTTTTTTTTTTTTTTTTTCTTTTTTTTCTTTTTTTTTTATTGATCATATTTTAAATGCCTTATAAAAATGCACCCAAAAATCTCAAAACAGATTAATTTTAATAAGAAAGAAAAACATGTTGATGATAAATTCTAAAACAATCCAATAGAAATGTTATTGTTTAAGGAGTAGATAGCAGGTATTAGAGTAAATTGTCATTTTTATGCTTTTGTTCCTAATGTAGCCTTTTTATGTTTGGTTTATCAATTTTGATCATTCAGTATCTATAATCATTGATTCTGTATCAGTATTTACATTAATCCTTTCAACAAGTTATTGAAGCATATTATAAATTTCTTTTCTATAGATGTTAGTATCTACATAGTTGCTAATAATGTTATCTATTGAAGATGACTAAAATCACTTGAACAGATTTACTTAATTGTAAGCTTTAGTTCAAATTTTGTCTATCCAAAATTATCTGCATTTGTTCTATTAGAGACACTTGTTACATAATGGTAATCATTGTAGGAAATGGACTCAGATACCAAAGTTCAAAGCCTGAGCAAGGCTGTTTATATTTCACATAGCACTAATACTCTTATGACTCCAACTATTCTCCCTCCAGCTATGGATAAATAATAGAGCAGTTTGGGCTTTTTAACCTTGGTATGGTAACCAGTTTAGGAGAAAGAAAACTGAATTCACACCTGACCAGGAGTGTGATGGATTGTGCCTGGCTATTCATACCAGTACTCCCAGACCAAACTGCATTACTAGTTAAGTTTTGTTTTGTTTTTTTAACTAGAATAAGTATTCAGTCATGAATGTAATAAAATTCATTTGAGTAATTTTGGATAACATTTATTTATACAAAAGTTGATGTATATAAGCCTTGAATAAGTCTTCTAACTGCAGAAAAGGTTTATTTTCGTGTGTGTGTGTGTGTAATAGTACATTTCTTTTAATTACAGTGAAAAGGAATTTAAGAAAAAAAATTGTTTTAGTGCTAATCATTTTTTTGATCTTCCTAAACATTTCACATTTTATCTATTTACAAAAGCATAATAGTAAAAGAAAATAAAGATTAAAATGCAACAAAATCTGATTGTTGTCATTATCATTACCATCATCCTCACGGTTCTGACAATTAACAATTTATTTGAAATCTCAGCCAGGTTTGTTTGGATGTTGTATACCTAGCAGCTGAGAGTTTTGGGTAAGGGGATCAATAAAATGAGAGGCACAAGTGAGAAAAGCTGAGACTTCCTTTTTAACACAAAATGATCTGATAAAAAAGGGGAGAAGAGGAGTGTGAAGATAAAATTTCAAATGAATTTCCAATACAAGAAATCACAGCTAATTGCAATTAAAGTTAGGCTGGAGGGAGGGGGGTTACCCTGACACCCATCTCTTCAGATCAAGTTATCATCTCTTCAGTGTGATTTGCTTGGGGGCAGTTTAGCTAGTTACTCAAATCATGTATAATCAACACAAAAATGAACTCCTTCCTGAAGAATTCAAGACAATTCAATATCTCAAATTCCTCTCCGATTTCTACATCACTGCAAGAAAAACAGACATTCTATTGACAATCACAATCTTTTAAAGTTTAATTCTTCTTTTTTTTTTTTTTCCCTAATATTGTCACTGACAAAATTTTATCACTATTGTCTTGTAAGTCTTAAACCAACTAATACTAAAACTCAAGGCTCTAAGAGATGATTTTAAAAAATCATTTTCTGAATGTCTATTTCATGCATGTTTATACCAGGTGTTTAGCAGTTTTCACTGGGGATTTAGTGTCAGCAAGTCTCTTCAAATATCCAGCACCTTTCTCAGTATTCTTGCAAACTTCAGCACCACCGTAGTCTGAACAGTCTTAATTCTTCTTCAAATTTGCAATTCCTTCAGTCTTACCTTGTGTTTTTGGAATGTGCACCTCTTATGGCTACAACCATGATTCTTATGTTTCAGTGTTTCTCTTCCTGACTGAGATATAAGTATGTTAGTTTCTTTTGTCTTTACCCTGTGGTCTTCTGGCACAGTCACCTTTATGATCTGTCAGACTTCCTTTTCCTTGTTCACAACAATTAAATCCAGTCTTTTGGGGATGAAATGGTCAGTCTAGAACTTCAAATTTTACTTTTTAAAGAATTTTTGTAGGATAGCCTCTGTTTTGTGCTTATACCATTTTAGATGGTCAACCTAAAGATTTCTGTACAATTCTTGGTGTATCACTGTCCTTAATTTCAATACATCATAAAATTGATTTTATTTTAGTAATAGATTTATTATTGTTAATTATTTATCTATAAGCTAAAGTGGATCTTTTTTTCTTTGGGTACAATGATTAAAAGTATCTAAAGTTGTCACACTTATGTACAACCATGGCAGCAAAAGAATTATTAGAAAATTATATTGATTGTACATGTATATAACCGTGTGTGTGTTCGTGTTCATGTAAAAGATAAGCTAGACAACTGCTCCATTGATAAAGTGTCTTTTTTTTCTTTTTTTCTTTTTTTTTTTTTTTTAGCATATACTCTAATTGTAATCATATCAGCTTGTGCATCTGAATTCATTTATCTTTATGTATATTACATTGAAATCAGATTGAGTAAATTCTTATTTTGACTTTTATAATTGAAAATGAACTTAAGCATTTCATTTAGTAGAATACATAAACAGACAACTTTCTATATATATGGTGGTGTAATGGTTAGCAAGCCTGACTAGCAAACCTACACGAGTGAGTTCAAGTCTCATTGGGTGCCCCTTTCATATGGCCTGTTGCGACATCTAAGCACAAAGCTTAGTAAATTACTACTTTCTATATAAAGACTGCACCTCTGCAGAGGGGTAAGAACCCCCCAATGAGTGTCCTGGATATGACACGAAACAGTCTGATGGTGAGGTCCCAGTAATGCTGGGGCTTTTGGGAATACAGAGCACCGCTTCATTGCCATTGCTCCCAGGTCCACTCTGGCCCTGTGTGGTAGCACCTGATAGGGCCTTATCTATGGGTTAAATAGAACTAACGGCATACTTATGCTAAACTAAATTGTTTGATTAAACTGAATAGCTTGAAATAGAAATGTTTTTGACAATCAAACCGTACTTACATTTAAACTGTGTGCTTATGCTAAACTGAATTATTTCAAATAGAACTGTTTTTTGACATTGAAACTGTATTTACACTAAACTGAATTGTTTAACATAGAACTGTTTTGACATGTAACTGTGTGTAAACAAAATCTGTACTTATACTAAACTGAATTAGCTGAATTAGAACTGCTTGACTAAACTGAATAGCTCGAAATAGAAATGTTTTTCACAATTAAACTGTACTTACATTTAAATTGCGTGCTTATGCTAAACTGAATTATTTGAAATTGAACTGTTTTTGACATTGAAACTACTTACACTAAACTGAATTGTTATATATAACTGCTTGAATAGTTTGAAATAGAAATGTTTTTGACAATTAAACTATGTACTCATGCTAAACTGAATTGTTTTAAATAGAACTGATTTATTTTCATAAAAATAGATTTGACGTTAAATAACCTACAATGGTTGATATACCATAAAACCCAACAAACAAACAAACAAAATGTTAAATTCTTAGGTAAATGTTAGTATTATCCTGGAATTGATCTGGTTATAAATAGAATTCTATTTTTTCATATTTTATCTATGTATGAATTATTCTGTAAAATAAGTGATTTTTAAAATTTTCATTTGGTAAATTAGTAATGATATTCAGACATTGGTTTTAATATTTTAGAACATGTTTAAACATTCTCCAAATTACATATCTAAGTTAGGATAGCATAGACACAATTAATGCTGCTTGGTAACTGTCAATATGCTCTATCACTGATATTGAACACTCTCTATTTATAAATATAGCAAGTTTTATATATATATATATATATATATATATATATATATATAGTGTTTCACAAAAACGATATCATTTGAGATATACAGGGGGCTTCAGAAAAATATATATATGATAGAACTTAACCATTTCAACAGCATGTGTAGAAACAACTCAAAATTCTGTTTAATGCTTAAATGCCTTTTCTTTTCCAATGAATGGTACTCAAAAAAAAAAAAAAAGAAATGCTCAAAAAGCACAAAATATGAAAGATAGTTGTTTCTACACATGTTGTCAAAATATGAGATCATTTGAATGAGAATTGGTCAAATTATTAGATTATGAAATTCTATGTTTGATGTTTAAATGCCTTTTCTTATCTGAAAAGAAAAAATAAAACACTGAACAGAATTTGAATTGTTTTAAAGTCTGTGATCATTAGAAAAGTCAGTTTTTCTGAAACACTTCACACACACACACACACACATATATATATATATATATATATATATATATATATATATATATATATATATATATAATACTCTTTCAGGATAAACTTTTGGTTTAGCACAAAATAATGTTTCCAGAATCCTCTGTGTTTGTATAGATTCAACACAGCATCCAAATCTAATATTCATTCATTAATGCTGCTAAATGCTAATCACATAGATTCTTTCACGGCTATTAAAATATTTATTTGTGCTGTTGGTTCAAACTTGAGTTTGCATTAAAATTATTCTAATTGACTATTTTCTTCTCTTTTTTTATATTAATTGATGATTAATGTATGCTAAAAACAATTATCTTTGCAATTGCCCAATTTTTGTTATGTATATACTTATGCTGTTTTTTTATTGTTTTTTTTCTTTCAAATCTTTTTGGTTGGTACACTACTTATATTAGTAATTAGATTTGCAAAGTAAATACCTTTTCTTTTTTTCTTTTCTTTTTTTTTTTAATAGGAGGGTCATAAAGTTTGTATGAGATTAAGTAATTAAAAGTTGCTAATTTGATGAAGTAGATACTTTATGAAAGTAGGAATTGGGTAACTGGTAAAATATTTTTAAAAATCTATGTATTTTTGAGAATTTTATTTCTTAACAGGAGTGAAAGAAAGCAATTTTGGTTATATTATATAACTCAAGTCATGTTTTTAATGTTTATTTCTTTTTCTTTTTCAACTGAATAATGTTATTTTTGTATATAACCTGTCAGTGTTGATGTCAGAGAATATTTACTTGGTAATAATATTTCAGCTGATAATTGTCTATTTTAGATTATAATTTACTGCCTGTTGTACTAAGCACCAAAAAGTACCATATGTATTTATTATAATCAGTTTATATAGCCTTTTTTTTATATAATGATATTTACTTTAAATCTTTATTATTCATTAAAGTGACCCTCCTCTACCACCACACCACCACCTCTAGTTTAATTTTTTGTATAATCTGTATTGAAATTGAATTTTTTTATTATTAAAACATGTATGGTTTTTTTGGGGGGGGGGTTTCAATTAGATTTTGTAAGTGTTTTGACTAGTCTTTAATATTGAAGTTCTCTAAAATTGTCTAAAAATGGAGTCATCTGATTAAAGAAATAATTCTTATACCTTACCCACATCCTCCAAAATACTTTAAAGAACTTCTCTTATTTTGATATCATATAAATTTATTCAACAGTATCACTGAGATTAATTTTGTAAGCATTCCCTGTATTCTTTAAAAATAATTTCTTATTTCACAAACAGTAATGACATATTTACCAATGAATCTGGTTTAACCCCTTTGCTATTTCAGTTTAAAATTATTTTATACAATGCTTTCAGCTACTTCAGGTTGTAATCTTTAGTTGTCATCTAATCACTGTACTTAAGTAATGCTATGCCTGGTGTGTAGTTTGATGAGTGACCCTTTGATAAATCCAGGTACTATTAATAGTGATAAGCTTATAATCATAACAGTTTAGTAATACCAGTCCTTCCTTACTTGATTATCAAGTTAAGCCCAGTCAAATGAAGATTTTTTTTTAATTTTTTTCTTATTTTTCTTTTAACTCCATAAGTTTCAAGGAAAAAAACTTACATGGAGAGATCTTATTTACTTCAGCCAATATATTCTTGAAATTGAATCCTTTCATTTAATAAATAACTGAAGATTTAAGTGGAAAGTAGAATTGTGAATGATAAGAATGAAAATTAAACAAATCCACTAAACCATGCATATCATTTAGATGTACATTTGCTGAAAGTCGGGAGAAGAGCTGTAAATTTGAAGTGAGGGGGGAAAACTTTTAAAGGATATCTTAAATATCAATTAACTTTTAAAGTATAAATAATGTTCAAAAATTCCCTTTAATATGTAATAGAAAATAATTTTATGTTCAACTGGGTTGGGCACCTCCCAATTGTTTTGGTTTTCAAATATGTTATTTTTGTTATTATCCTACTACTATTAATACTCCAACAACAATGGAATGATTGATCCCTAACTAAACTAAAAAAGATATTTTTAAAGTTGTTTGTTTTTATTTATTTTTGATAAGCTTTGGATATTTTTAGTCATTGAAGTACCAAATATTACTTGGTGAAATCCTGAAGTAGAGCAAAATAACTGAGGCAGGGGCGAGTAAAATAGATGAAACAGACATCACTTTTCTATTTCCTAACAATATTAACTAGTTTTGAACAGCTGTATTCCTCAGATAGCTCTTGGGCAAAGAAACACTTGTTTTTTAATTGAAAGAAAAGAAAATTTGATAAAGCAGAAAAAAGTTAAAAAAAAAAGTTTTGCTTCCAATGGGCAGAACAGTATGGTAGTGGGAGCTATCCTGGGAATTGCTGCTGAAGATGTTGTTATTCTAGATGGAATATCTTTCTTTCTCTTCTTTTTGTGTGTGTGTGTGTGTGTGTGTGTGTGTGTGTGTGTGTGCTATATTTTGATAGAATCATTAATGGTAATGTGATTTGTTGAGAACTTTAGTTTTGTGATTACTTAATAAGAAAAGTGAATTGCTACTGTTATAATTGATGGTATTACAGACCTCTTAAATTGTTCTTAATCAACTTCATATAGTAGTTTTTCTTGAAGCTTCCATTTCCCATTAATAGTTCATCATCAACTTTTAACTCTGTCTATCTAGGCGATAGCTCAATAGTTAAAGCATTGGACAATGTTTGCAGTTATGGTCTTCTCCAAGATAGGTACATTTAGACCTGTCACATTAATAAATATAATGTTACAGGTCTACATTTGGCTATATATATTTGCCTAAACCAGGCCATTAGCCTAATGAGTAGAGTGTTCGCCAATGGTCTGGGAGGCCAGGATTCAATCCCCAGTCGAGTCATACCAAGACTCAAAAAATGGTACTTGATGCCACCTTGCTTAACATTCAGGTATGTATCAAGGGTAAAGTGAAGCAATCCAGGGAATGGAGTAATGCCCTCCCCTACACCTTGGTGTAGTAGCTATTGAAAAGGGAGCCTTTGGGTCACCCTTGACTAATGTTGTCAACTTTACTTACTTTATATTTGCCTATTCATATGTATATATATATATGTGTGTGTGTGTATGTATATATATATATATATATATATATATATATATATATATATATATATATATATATATATATAAGTAGGCCAACGAAGCTCTTTGTGGACCTACTCATTTTAAAATATTTCTTTCTCTCTTAGGACCTACAACAAAAGTGTGTATATACCAGCCCATTGGCATAATGGTTAGAGTGTTCGCCAATGGCTCAGGAGACCAGGGTTCAATCCCTGGTCGAATCATACCAAAGAGTCAAAAGATGATACTTAATCCCTCCTTGCTTAACACTTGGCATTATAAGGTATGGATCAAGGGTAAAGTGGAGCAATACAAGGGAAGGAGTATCGCTCTCCCGAACACCTTAGTGTAGTAGCTATTGAAAAGGGAGCCTTCAGGTCACCAACTTATATATATATATATATATAATACAATAAAACTATAAAACGTATGTAACTAAAGCTATTTACATTTAAGTAACCAACAATCAAATAATACAAGAATAGTTATTGAAATTATTCTTGTCTCAGTTATTATCTATACCATTTTGTTATGAAAGATTCTGCAGATATAAAACTAGAAATCTATGAGTTTTTAATACTTTGATTGGAAATTAATTTTCCATCTAAATGATTATTAATGAGCGTCATCTTCCTGGAACTTGGTATAGAAACAGCTTATCAGTTTTGAATCTTGTGATTTTATAAATTATAAATAAGAGATGGTTTAATTGAGTCAAGTTGATTGATTAATCAATTTCAAAAACTGATTTCAAACCAGAGAGGAAAACATCAGTTCTGAGATGGGTGACTGCTTAAGAACTACCTAAGAAGGCCAGTGTGCCAAATGAAGTAAAGCTTAGTAAATAAGGAAAATAAAAGTTAAACAGCCATGAGCCAGTTCAGTAAATAGATGGGTGACCACTTAGAAATAACAGGTATTGTACACAACCTGGGGTCTGTGTGCCAGATGAGGTATTGCTTAAACAACTAGAGGAAAATATCAAGTTAATCATACTTATAAAATCTGTGTTACCACCCATCTTACAAGACAAACAAGACAAGCAGAAACGAACTAATAAAAGATTTTCTCCTGTGGACATGGACTCACTAGTATTTGACTGATAAGCAAAAACTCACATTTATCAGCTCTAGCTGCCATCTAAAGGACTTGCTAAGAACTATGGCTGATAGGGACTGATGGCAAAAGATAGTCAAGGGAATCTGTGACTTGATGATGATGCCCGAGCAAAATGTCATTAATCTTTATTGCTTTTAGGATACCCCACCACCACTACTGCCATTGCCATCACCACTTTGTATCATTTCTTGTTACCTCTTTTACTGTCTGTCTTAACTTAATGTCTTTAGTTTGAAATTGAATGCCTTCTACTGAAAAGAAGCTTCTTCATTTGAGTTCATCAGGTGTTTACTTGCTCTCTTGGAGCTTTCCCCCCATCCCCAAGAGTTAAAGAAAGAAAAAAGAAAAAAAACTGTTGGATGAAAGCTTTTATCTACTATGCATGTACTTTGCTCTTTTGGAACATTTGAGTATTCACAGGACTTAGTCCTTTTTATTTACCTTTCTTCCCCTACTTTTAATTGCTTTTCCAATTGCAAAAGATGTTTTTAGCTTCTAGGAAAGCCCTGTTTAGTAACTTGATTCCTGCATACAACAGATCTCTGGAGTCTAAAGCTTGCTTGCTATTGCTCTCTCCTCACACACCTTTTACCTCACTTTGATTCAATATGAGTAAATATTATAATATTTAGTAATGCCCAAAAATATTACATACTTGCACTCAAACCCCAGTACAGCTATATACACACAATACCAACAGTGTATCCATATATACACTTTCACAATGTATGTGGGGCAATATATATATATATATATATATATATATATATATATATACACACACACAGATTCTCACTCACATATTGAATTTGTCTCATCCTTAAAATGTTTGCGACTATCTTACTCTAAATCAAACAAAAATATTCTTTTCTACTGTTTCAGTTAACAGTTGTCTTTTGAATAATAGTCTTTGCGTCTATTTTTCTCTTTCATTGAAACCCATAATTTTTCTTATATTTAGTGAAAAGTCCATTTTTTTTACTGTCATTTTATGTTTAATTTCTGTTTTGCTAATAACTACCTTTTTATGTGATTTGCTTCTTTTGTTGATAACATTCAAATTTATACCACTTACCTCAGATCTGGCTTCCTTTTTTACCATGTTCTCTTTAACAAATGTTTATTAGCATAAACAAGTCATTGGGCAAACAGTGGCATGCAGTGCTTTCTTGATGGCCTGCCTAATTTTACCGGGAAAATAACATTTATCAAACTTTTATAGAAAAGATCTTTTTACCAGAGAGGGAAAAAAACAAATTTTCCCTATTTCTTAGAAAGATGCTTACACATAGGGTCTTCTGTAATAAAAATGGATCAAGTACTTTAAAAAAAAATTACCTTGAATTTTTTTTAGTAGTGTGGCCTACCTAATGGTGAGCCATGTTTTATGTGGCCTGTTTCTTGAAAAATGTTACCCATGCCTGGCTTAAACTATAAATCTTTGCACAAACAACTTTTTCTTGACACCTGCTCTTTTTTAAACCATCAACTATATTGTATTATTTTATATTGCATGCTTGATCTACAGTGATAATATTTATGTATTGGCCCTTTTGGATCTTCTCAGTATTTCCTTGTCATAACTTCTTGATTATTTATCAGTATTATAATTTACTCAAAATCTTTCCTTGTTGTTTGTCGAGTTATATTGTCATATAACTTTTATATTTTTTTTTAAACACGCATACATTCACTGTTGTTTGAAAAGATAACATCAGACATCAAGATCTATGATCCTATATGCAATATAAAGCTATCTACATGCCTGTATAAAATAATAAGAAAATGAAATTCAATTCTTCAACTCTCATTGGATTTCATCATGTTCTTAAGATCTCTATTGCAATTGAATCCAAATTATATCCATTACAATCTTAAACATTTTGTAATTGAAATCATTTGATTGACAATTGTGATAAAATCCAATTATGGGTTTATATAGAATTACATTGTCAGCCATGTCTGTTAGTATATTCCTTCTCCTAGATCAGCCACTATTACTTTTGGCAGTAATCAAAGAAATTTTTATATGCCATCTATGCTTGTTTATCATGTGACTTTCTGAGACCTAAATTTTAGCCTAATATTTTAAAAGTTGAAACATATGTGAGATACAAAATCGGCCTAACATTGGTCAACTAATTACACTAATTAATTTAGGTCTTACAAAGTCAGATAATACATGAGTATATATGGTAGAAATTCAGTTTACTGGTTATGATAAATGATACCCAAAACATTGTATTTTTTGTGTTCATTCCTTAATTAAATATTTTCAATTTTAGCCAAATCTAAATTTTGATTGGTAGAATAAACTATTTTCAGTGCACCATAACTTTTATCTTGTTTATATTTTTGTAGGTTTTGAACTACCATTGAATTAACAAAAGCCAGCTATTTACTTCATACTATGATGGAGTTTGATATTGTTAATTTTTTAATGTAAAAAAAAATGTCCACTGAAGCATTTTTGTAAATAGAATTATGAAAATATTAATTCAATTGGAATAATCTAAATTGAATACTTTGAAAATTATAAGGTAAAAACATGGTAAGAACAAGTTGCTTATGTGCTTGTAAAATATTGTCATTATGGAAATGATATTTTTACAAACAACTGTAACAAATAGATCAACATTAGTGTTTTTTTAAACACTTTACTGTCCATAATGAAATTTTCCAATTTTAGCTTCAGTTTTGATTGATTTTAAAATAAAATTATTTTGTCTTTAACATTATCAAACTAAAAAGTCTGTGCCCTGATATTGATCTAACATATAAATTATCTTAAAATCTCTTTGTAAATGAATCTGAATTTTTCCCCTTTTAATGAAAATAATCTGTAATCTAGTAATTAAAAAGATATCTTTAAATTGTGTGCACATAAACTCTTTTGATCTAAACATTGGTTATTCTTATTAAATTACTATGAATTAAAATCCAGTAAATTCATGTTAGTTGATTTAAACAAAAGGGCGATTATTTTACATTGAATAAGTTAATTTAATTATTTCATATTTCAAAATGCACATTTTCAGCTGTTCAATAGTTCTTATTCAGTCTATTATTAAAAAATACTAGTGCATTTTTCAGTTGTAATTTTTAATATCTACAAATGTTGAACTTTAAGAAACTAACTTATAATAATTATATCCAAGCAAATCTGCATGTAACATTTTAGTATTTTTAATGTGAAAGGTAAAAGAATTTATATATGAATTGTAAAATTGGAATCAATAATTGACGGGAACTCAGCTGGTGATTTATTGAAATTATTATAAACTAATTCACTTGTTATGTATATTGTAATCACTGGGATTAGATCTAGTATTGTTGATAAAGTAAGTAAAGTTAATGACCTTAGTCGAGGGTGACCCGTAGGCTCCTTTTTCAATCGCTACTACACCGAGGTGTAGGGGAGGGTGCTACTCCTTTCCCTGGATTGCTCCACTTTACCCTTGATCCTCACCTTATAATGCTGAGTGTTAAGCAAGGTGGCATCAAGTACCATTTTTTGAGTCTTTGGAATGACTTGTCCTGGGATTGAACCCCAGTCTTCTGGACCATTGGCAAACACTCTACTCATTAGGTCAATGGCCCGGTAGTATTGTTGATACTAGTATTTTTTTTTTTTTAATGAATTTTTACTTGTCCCTGCTTACATCTACACATGGAAGCTCATATTTGTTTAAAGATTGCTTAACACAAATCACCCCTACTGTGTGCTCTAATACCCTTGGGGAAAAGTATGAATCCAATTATTCTCCCGCCAGCTATGGGTAAATAGTAGGGCAGACTGGCTCTTTGACCCTTGTAACTGGTCTGGGAAAAGAAAAACTCTAAATTTAAACCTGTTAAAATTTTGCTTTAAGATTGACCTTTTGTCACATCTTGCTCGTGTGGAGGAATTGGTAAATACATAAATGCTCTCTACTTGTACCCCAAATAGTTCAAAAAATAAACTTGACTTATAATTATAGTTATAAATGTAAAGATATTACCATTTCATTTTTTTTGAAAAATTCATCATCATCATCATCATCATATCGTGCTGGCAGCACGGATATCCCTGACCCTCTCTCGCCACTCCTCCCTATCGTTCATCGCCCTAGGCAGGTCTTCTAATTCTATAGATTTTTTATTAGCGATTCTATACCTGTATTTCTACTATTAGAAAAGTGTCAAAACTGTTGAATGGGTGCTGACCTTCCAGCTGGCTGATCACTGTTTTATAATATGCACTTTAATTGTGTATGAAATTATAAGAAACCAGTTGTTTTATATGCTTTCTATAGATAGGAATACATGAAGTAATATTTGTGTATAGTCATGTTGCTGTACCTTTTTAGTAAGTGAAATGTTTATGTCTATAACAGTAAATCAGTGATTTGTTTGATTTTCTTTTTTTTTTTTTTTTTTTTATGCAAAATTATCATTATTATAAACTGGTTTATAGTTCAACATTTCAGCCTTTTTCAAGTGTCTGTTATTCAGTAATTTAAAAAAAAAATTTTTCTACTTCAAACCAAGCTCTTTATTTGGTTAGAAATTGAGAATTTTATCAAATACAACAGGCATCTGATGAGTCTGAGTGTACAACAATTAAAACATGATTATAACAACCAAGAATAGAACAAAACTTAGAATAAGTGAGAGTATAATAATGATGATAATTATGTTTGGAATACTTTTCTTTTATTATCTTACAAATTTGGGAATTAATTTACTTGATATTTGGACAAGTGCATCATGGATCATTACTGTGTTGAATGTGTATTAAAAAAAAAATTATAAAATCAAAATTAGCCATCAAAAACGTCTTCAATGTTTCTACTATACAAATTGAAAGTTTTATATTTATGATAAACCGTCAGGTAAACTCTAGCAATATGATCAAAAATGTAAGTCGATATTATCCAAAAGAAATAAAAATAACTTCTTTTTTTTTCACTCTATTATCAAGAAAACTTTGTTGGCACCCTTTTATGCAAGGTGTTATAGCAAGAGAAAATAATATTCACTCTCCTTATTCTTTCAGTTGGTCTACAATAAAACTGATTTATATTAGTTGTTTTTCTCTAAGAACTGGAATGATCAGGGGAGTATCAATTATTTTCATAAACTTTTGTAACATACTCCTAATTATCATAAAAAATCTGTTGAAAAAGTAAGAAAGTGAAGATTTCATTTATTTTAAATAATTTCATTCAAGATATTATTTTATCTTCAGTTATGTTAGATTACAAATGCTAATTACGGCTAATAGTGATACTTCAATATATGGTAGCAATGTTATGTATATTAGAAAAGTTTTTGAATGGCACTAAGAATTGAATATTTTAAAAATGGGCAAAAATTTAAAAAAAAAAAACGATTTTATGGATGCTTCAATTTATTAAAATTGTGAGGTAGATGTTTACAATTTCATGTCTTCGTTCATTCATTGAAAGATTTATCTATTGTGATACAATACAAAATCTTTTAAAAGTTATGTAAAGGGAGGTAACCGTGAGATTATTCCATTCCCCCAATTTTTTTTGTCTGTTTAGAAAACAAATTTTCTGGATTTAAATGAATTGCATTTCCTCTTTTTTATTTTGAAGTTAATTTTAAACTTTATGAAAAACAATTAACTTATAAAATATTGAAGAAAAATGTCTAAACTACAAACATATTTGACACTACGAGTCTTTCTTATTTGATATGTACTTTAATTGTCTACTAATGTTTTATTATCCAACCAATATTTCTTTATGATAAACTGTAGAAAGATTTCTTTAAACCAGTTTTAATGTGTTTTAAATTAGATTTCTTTTCTTACTGGGATTACTTCTATTTAAAATCTAATTCTATACAATTAAAGGATAGTCATTTTCTTTTGTTTATATTTTGGTATAGGTATTCATCATAAGAGTGCTTATTGATAACCTCAAATCTGCTACCAAAAAGAAAATAAGTTCTATTTTTTATTATTGAGAAATAATGCAGATAAGTTTAAAGAGAAATTGGTTGCAAATAAGAATGAAAAGTTATAAGTGAAACCTATAAAAAAGAAAATAGTTTTTCTACTGATAAGGCTTGATTTATTTAGGTGGGGGGTAATTAAGAGTTCTTTTTACTTTTCTTTTTTTTTTATTTCAAACCAGAATAAAGTATCATGCACTTTCTCAGGGACCCTATGGATAATAGATTTTACTTGACTATGCCGTTTTCCTTATTCATTCTATTCACTATCTTTTTTCCAATAAACTCATTGTACTAAAAGACATTTATAAATAGGGTTAACTTTTCTTTGAGTTATTTGTACTCTTAATAATCCCAAGTGTCTACTAAGTGAGATTAATTAACCCCACCCACCTCGCCTAACTCTCTCTCTCTCTCATCATTTCACACTTTAGCATACAATTTTTCTTGACTAATTAACTCATGCAATATAAATTAAGGCTATAAATAAATTTAGAAACACATTGTTTTGAAATTCAAATTACATTCAAGAAAAGACAAAATTAATCATATTTATTTTCTAAAATAGCAAAACTTTTTTCCTAAAGATCTTGCTTCTCTTCCTAGATATTTATAAGTAATGAATTACTGGCTCTTTATTAATAACTTACTGTTTATGTAACCTAATATCAAAGGTAGATTTATCAAACAAATCTAAATTTTCATTCACTCTAATTATTGCATATATTAGTTTGTAGTTTGAGGAGGAATCTAGCAATAATTATAGTTGTTTTAAGCAGCTGATTACATTTGAATCCAATATATATGGGTACATTTTTGGCTTTTAGATTATTTTTTATTACTCTCTGACATTATTGAAACTCCATCACCTCCTGTATTTTAATCATTTTCAAGCTAAATATTTATAGCTGTAAAAGTGGGGAATATCTAGGCAATAGATTTTTCATTTTTTGATCTAAAATATCTTTTAGCAAATTTTAGCAGTCATGGTGTTGTGCATTGTAAATGGGGAGAGGGATCCATATTTAACATCTTCTCAGGTATAGTATAGGACACGTGATCAGTAGATAAAAGCTATCTTTACAAAGTGGCACACAGGCATTGGATTACTTTAACCTGGACCCTGATTCAATGGGGAGGTGTTGCCATTGGTTTGAAATCCCAAGCATCAGGTTTGCTTTTTTTGTCATGCCTGAAGATAAAACCACAGCTGAGAAGATAGATATCACACTCTAATCTTAGCTTTAAGGACAGAAAAGAGATTGTCACTGATTTTAAATTGAGTGTTGATGACAGAAAAGAATTTATTATTATTATAAGCAGCAATGAAAGTTAATATTTTTTAAAGATAATATTTTGGGATCACTTCATATAATATATATATATATATATATATATATATATATAGGTTGCATTATCAGAAAGAAAAGGCATTTAATATCACCAAAAACAAATTCTTGGAATGCAAGGGAGATAAGCATGATTTTTTTTCTTATAAGAACTATATTGGTTAGATTTATTCATTTTCTGTTTTTTATTTTAGTATCATTTTTTTATGTACACCATATTTGGCATAAAAAATGCATCTCTAACCGAAGAAAAAAAAAATTATCACAATGATGATACATTGAAAGAGTCCCTTACTGGCAATTTATATTTGAGTTTTTACAATGTCATCTTTCCTCACTTAATTTAGTAATCAAAGAATATTAAATACTAAAAGATGAATAAATCTAACCAATACAGTTGAAAATAAATATTTTAAAAATATTTCTTTCTCTTTCATTGTAAAAATTTGTTTTTGATAATAAATTCATTTTCATTCTGATGATGATGGAACATTTCAACATAATTTTTGAAACTGTTTTCTACATATATTTATACCTACCTACACACACAGAGAATGTACCATTTATTTAAAATAAATAATATTCACTGCTTAAATGGAATGAGAAGGGAGTAGGAACTCTGTAAACCAGGTTTAATCATTTCTCTTTAAAATTTTCTGTTTTGGGTCATGGGAGAAAATTAGACTCACTGAAAGATTGAATTACTTTCTTGTAATTTAGCCCAACTTTTTATTTATTTTACTTTTTGCATTTTTTTAATACCCTGGTTGCCTTCTTTTCTTATTTTTTAATCTCTCTCTCTCTCCCCATTTTTGTCTTTTTCACTACCCTTCTTTCTCTCCAGTACGCCCACAACTCCTGAAAGTTGATTGAAGTCAAGTGGGTGTGTATGTCCTTTTACTGAATCCTCTCTCCTCTCCCTGCCACCTGGCTACTGTTTTGCAACTCTCTTTATGCTTCATTAAGCCTACAAATTTTCTTTTGCGTTCTATCAAATTTTTCTCATTAGATCATCTTTGATTCTAATGATGTGACAATGCTGAATATAGTGACATTCTCTTAGATCAAGTATCAGGGTGGGAGGGGGGTAAAGTTGAGATTACTTTTATTTTCTCATTCATTCACTGTTCATTTCTATCCAATTTTTCCAAGAAAAAGAAATAATCTGCAATGATCTTTAAACAATGTTTAGCCAGCCTTTTTATCAGATTTGTATGCCAGAGCCCATTTGTCTTGTACCATTCTCCCTGCCTGCTTTCTAGTAAATTGTTTTGTTTTTGCCAATGTCTGGAAATTAGAATCTTTTCACTTACATTTTGCTTTCACTTTGTTCATGCTTTCTTCCTCTTTGTAGCCAATCAGTGAAACCAGAGATGAGTCATACATCACTTGGGAAAATGTTGACACCAAACTCTGGCACACATTCACATATGTACTACCATCTTGGTTGTCTCTTGGCTTCCTATTGATTACATTATACACCCCCTTATTTCTTCTACTTTTCTCCCTCTTATTGTATTATACTCTCATTTGTATTTAATCTTTTTTATTTTCTCTCCCTTTTTGCTTTTCTCTCTCTCTCTCTCTCTCTCTCTCTCATCTTTTTTGTCTTCTGTTTCTAGTCCTCTCTACTATTCTCCCTACCTAACTCAGACTTTTGTTTCTTCTCTGTTTTC
Source organism: Sepioteuthis lessoniana (assembly GCA_963585895.1). NCBI lineage: Eukaryota > Metazoa > Mollusca > Cephalopoda > Myopsida > Loliginidae > Sepioteuthis > Sepioteuthis lessoniana. The sequence continues at coordinate 38,058,542 of OY757921.1, read as the reverse complement.
AGTTTCCACTTTTCTCTCCTCTTTCCTATTTTTTCTTCCTTTTCTGTTTTTTTCTTTCTTCCCTATTAATTCTCCCCTTTCCTCTCCCTTTTTGTTTCTGGTTATTTCTCCCATTTTTAACCCTTACTTATACTTCTTTTTCCCCTTTCCTGTTTTTTTTATCCCTTTTGTTTCCTGATTTTTTTGGTATCCCTTTTTCCTTTTTTTATCCTTTCTTCTTTTTCAGTTTTTCTAATTCATTATCTCCTTTCTGTCTTCTGCTTTGGTTTCTTCTTTCTATTTTTTCTTTTTTCATATCTATCTATCTATCTATCTATCTTTTTTTTTCTGTGTTTCCTTTCTCTTATTCTCCTCTTCTCTCTTGTTTTTCAGTTTCCTATTGTTTAATTCTATATCTCTTTACTTTCAGTTTTCTTTTGTAGTTCTCTTTATATTTTTAACCTCTGGCTTTTTCCCATTACCTGTCATTTAGTATGACTAACATGTATAACAAGTATGATAGTAGAAAAGGGACTACAATGAACATTGTTTTGTGCAGATATTGATGGTTTGGAGCTAAGACATTTGTATGTGGGTTTTTTTATATGAATCCAAATTAATCTACAAAGATTGTAAAAAAAAAATGATAGGAGTATATTGGATACACTTTTCTTAAAGAACGGAATCAGTGATCATTAAGTCAGCTTTAAGAATTCACATATTGTAGAAATCAATCAATTCATATCTATTATTCCCTTTATACACATTTATTGTTAATAAATGCAAACCTTAAAATACACAGATGTTTATTTATATAATCACAGATGATATCATTGTAAAAATGCTGATACATATACTGACAAATTTTCATGTATGCAAATGAGATATGTCTTAAATATGACACTAAACTGCATCTGATGGTGAGTCTCTTGTTCTGGGGAGTGGGGAATACCTCTTCATTGACATTACTTTTAGGTTTCTTCTTACCTTTAGTATTAGGGTGCCACCTTTGGGTTGAATAGATCTGTTTAAAAATTATTCATATTTCATTGGACTGTGTACCAAAAAAATCCTTTAAGAAACAACTAAACAAAAAATGTAGATATGAATGTACAATCAATGCAATTCTTTAACCTTTAGCCATAAAATAACCCCAGACAGGTTGGTTCGGTTTCTTTGTTTAATGGCTTCATTTAATGTTAAAACAATCATCGTAGAAGAGCAGTAGTGGTATTATTTAATCCATAGCTGGGTGGTAGGATATGCTGTCAAAATCAATCAACAAATGCATTGTTATATATATAAAAAAGTTTTTTTCTTTTCCAATTTTCAAAATAAGTCCATTTAATTGGCCTTCTTTGCAAAATACTAGATGGTACATTAAAAAAAGAACTATTTTAGAAAAAAGTTTAAATAATTATATTGTCTTATGATGAAATTAAAGATTATATGCAGACTACATATAATTTTTAACAATTTAAGTTTTTCTTTATAATTATAAATTCCTTTCATATACATAAATAGAAAAAAAGTTTATATACATGATTTGTGATCCCTAATGGAATTAGATTATTTTTCTCAAGATCTCTTATTTCTTCACTTTAATTCAATCAGATTCTTGTGCATCCTTTCCCTCCACCCTTCTAGTGGAAGAATGAGCATGATGTAATAATAGCATTTATGACAACTGAATGTGCTAACCCTAATCCTGAATGTGTTCAAATCCTGACCAAGGCTGTTTCTGTTTCACATAGCACTGATACCCCTGGAAAAGGTTTGAATTCTCTCTACGGATAATTAGTAGGTCAGACTGAGCTCTTTAACATTGGTATGGCAACTAGTCTAGGAAAAAGAAAACTGAATTCAAACCAGACCTGTTGTGGGATTGGTTCCAATTGGCTCTCTTCCCCCCCCAAAAAAAAAAACCAAACCAGGTTATGGGAAAAGTCTTTTTAATGTGCTAAATATACATCAATAGAAATATTTTTGTCTGCAATTTACTATTTTAAACTTTTTCTCAATTTTTAAAATTATCTGCGGTGTCAAGTTGAAAATGAAATAAAAGAAATAATACAATTAATACATCAGATCATTTATTTAAGTATTTGTTAAAAAGATTTTTTTCCAACTAGTTATAATATTTTGTGTTCTAAGGACTTGTTTGTATGTTTGCAAAGGATGATTATGAATTTTCTAGATCTATTTGACTGTATAATGATATCTAACAGCTGAATATATTGTGGACAATTTCATTATAAAGTTTTAAGTAATACATTTGATGATTAAAGATTTCTGAAAAGATTAGTTTTTAGGAATTTATATAGAATAGTTGTACTTGAACTAAATAAGGATTAAATTATTTGGAAAGTTAATTGTTGTGAAATGATAACATTTATATTGGCTCCTTTTAATGAATAGAAAGAATTAAAACTAGCTTTTAACATATTTACACTTTATTAAAATCAATCTGAAAATATCATTTAAATGAATGACCTTGATTCTTATATCCTTAATAAAGATGAAATATGTATTTTAATGTGACAACTTAGAAGAAAAATTATGAATTGTTCTTTTTTTTTTTCACTATAGTTTAAAGATGAATGGTTAGTTTTGAGGAATTAAGAGGTTTTTATTTTGAAAGTATCTTTGTTATTCAAAGTAGATTTAGAAATTTAAAAGATAAGTAAATTTATAAAAAGGTTGTTACATCTGGTATCTCTAAGTTTTGAAGAAAGAATAAAATTAATGTCTCTTTTAATATCAAATGATAATAACAAGGAAATATATACATTAACATTCTTTTTTGCTATATCTTCAGAAATAAACAGAAAGTCACCTAATTTATATAAACTTATTGTTCTTTATCAACCCTGGTTTAATAAACCAGAGCTGATTTTTTTCCTAAGAAATATTCTACGTTATGTATTGAAATTTTATGGATGCCAATTACAGTGGCCAAGACTGTACATTAATTTCATTCACATATTTTAGAATATCTGTTTATCCTGAAGCAAATAACTTCAGCAATTCTATTTTCTGTATTTTTATTTACTTACATTTTAATTCTACTTTTAGTATTTATGTAAATACATAATCCCAAAAGAAATATTTTGAAAAAAAAAGAGAATACTTTCAAATTTTTAAGAGAATTTAAGTTATCTTGTTTTTGTAGATGTAAAAATTCATCTCATCATCCTTTGCTTTATTATATTATTATTACTATTATTTGCTTACAATTATGATATTTAAAACGAATTTTGCTTTAAGTTTTTGTAGACCTTTTATCTATAATGCTATTTCTGAGGGTTTCTAAGTGCAAAATTAAAGGAAATAAATATCATAAAAAGGTCATTTAAATCATATGACACTTAAAGAAAACAATTTTGCCAAAAAATGTTATTATTACAAGTTAACACTTGCTGTATTGTAATTTTAAAGATCAACTGTCTAACCCAAAATTAGATTACAATATAACATTTGTATTTTTATTTATCAAAATATAAACCAAGAAATTTGTTTGAAATCAATTTATATTGTATTATATGTGTTGTAAATAGAATTAATATTTAATAAAGAACATGAATATTGAGGAAATTTCAGTTAATTTTTTATTGTACAAAACGCTGTTTTAGTTTCTAGTATTATAACAAAAGTTGATATGCTATTAAACAAAGAAACTTAATTAAACCAGACCTAGTATTATATAGGAATCTCCTGAGATAGTTGCTTTTATATCATTTTTTTTTCTTGAGAAAATGTAACCGGTCAATAGCATTTTTTTTCTTTTTTATTAATTAATTTTTTTGAAAGAGTTCAGATAGCTATTTGTTGTTAGTTGAAATTTTAAAGAAAATCTAATGCATTAAATTTTGCTATATACACACCTTTCTATTTTTCACAATATTGAATGTTATATTCCAGTGTATCTAATAATGGATTATTTCTATGTTTGAGTGTAAATAAAAAAGGATAATTTTTGTTGCTTAAGAACTAAAAACTATTTTAACTCTTTACTTTATTGATGAAATATTATTTAATAAGGATATAATTACATATTTTCTTATTTTTATCCTTTTAAGCTGACCCTTGTATCAATGGAACTATATTATTATTATTTCCTGCTAACTTTTTATAAATATGTTTGTGTATGCAGTTGATATTTACTAATATCTTACATTGATCTATTCTTATTCAAATGACTATAAACTGATACAGTTTGTTTTTAGATAAGTTATATTTACTAGAACTTTCCTACAATTATTTATCCTTTATATATTGTTGTTCTCAGTATTTCATTCACTTGTATCTTCTAATTATCTTAACTGTCATGAGTTAACCTACTCTTTTACAAATATGGGATTGATGAAATGTATTTATTTGTTTGAAGTATTTTAATATATAAAGATAAGATTTCCCCAAGTTTCATTTTGGTTTAATAGTCTGTTGATTATACATTTTAGTGAAAATATAAGTATGGCTTTACTATTATGATTTTTTTTAATTAATAACCAGACATGTTGACTTTTTGTGAATTTTTTATTTTCTTCTATCTACTGAATCTATTTACCATTCTTCTCCATTTAACTGCACTCTTAGGCCATATTGATTTAAAAATGACTTTAATCTCTTATTAAAGATATGAAAATGATATATTTGTGTAATAATAATATGCTAAGAACATTTTTATTCATCACAACACTGGGTTGCTACACTCTTCAATATGGGGGAAAAAACAGAAATTAAAAGTATCTCTTTATCCAACCTCTCTGCCACTGGCAGAATGTGACACAAGGTCAATTTTTTAAGCAGAGTAAAACTGGTTTGAATTCAGATTTGTTTCTCTTATATTGGTTGCCTAACCAAGGCTAAAGAACCCAGTCTGCACTATTATTTATCCATAGCTGAAATAAGTAGTAGCTTCCAATGAGTTTTTAAATTATATTCCACTCTTTGAGCTGCCATTTTCATGGCTATCACCTTTTAGCTACTCAATTCAACCATCAGCTGGGGCTGTAGAAAACCTCGACTGCATCTCTGCAGAGGGGGTTAGACCATGGCCTCCGCGATATATATTACCAAGGCTTGTCATCTGATTAAAGTTGACTTGCTGACGTCACACTAGTTGAGTTCTGTTTTATTTACTACACAGCATCTTTCAGAGTTGACTCAGTTTCAGAACCAAACATGCCTTCCCCTTGTGTGTAGTACCAAAGTGCAAAGGGAATTATAAAAATGGTTCGAAAGTTCATTGTTTTTCGTTTTCCAAAAAGTAAACATTTATTTGATAAATGGAAACATGCCATTAAAAGGGAGAATTTTACCCCAAGTCCATTTAGTGAGTAGTTAAAATTTTAATCACCATTTATTTTGACAGGTGCTAAAATCAAAATTTGTTAAAAAATTAGTTTTGCCATAGCACGAGAAAGAAAGCAGTTTTAAAATTTAAACTGAATCTGAAAAACCTTGTTAAACATTATATTTTCTAAAAATAGTTGAATTAATTTTTTTATTGATATTTTATTTAAGAAAATAGTGTTTTCTTTCCAATGAAATATTTTAAAAATTCTTAGAAAACAATCGTAAAAACTTTTAACTTTTCTATACTTGAAACTTTATTAATCATTTTTAAACATGAAAAAATATTCCTGAATTTAATTTTTTTTTCATTCTTGAATGACCAAAAACTACAAAATTTATTTTTTAATCAATTTTAAAAGAATTTGTTTTATTTTTAAATTTTTTTTTATTTGAAAACTCAGTAAAATTATTTGTACCAAAAGTCAAGTCACTATTACCAAAAATTTAAATTTGAAAATGATGACTTAAACTTTGTTTAAACTTATTATTTCTGAATAAGTTTTGAATTTATTTGAAACATAAAGGCCTAAATCACACCACCACACTTGAATTTTAAAACATAATTTTAAAAATATTTAGCTCAAAATCAACACTCTAACACACTCAAAAAATATTTTCCAAACATTTTTTCCTTTTTTGATAATTTGAAAGTTTATCATCAATATTAATCCATAGAAAAAATTGGAAATAAAAAAAAAAAATTAGATTTTTAACTTACGAATAATTTTTTTTTTTATGGTTAGTTTAGGGTTTTTAATCCTTAAAAAATTAATTAGTAAGTAAACATTTAACTAAAAAGAGTTTTTTGCAAAAAAAATTATTTTTTATAAACAGTTTAACATCATAAATGAAATAGAAACGTTAATTTTTATTTATTTATTTTTCATTTTTTACTATTAAAATATTAATTAAATGCAATTGAATTACCAAATATCCTAGAATTTTTAAGTGTATCTTTTTTGAAAGGTAAAAATATCTTTTTATTTCATCCAGGAGGATTAACAATGGATTCAAAATATTTCAAAATATTATTTTAAAATTCAAACTCCATTGTTTTTTTAGAAGAATTTCCCTAAAGACATTGTTTTTCTAATAAATGAAGATATATTTTAACTTTAAATTAAAATAGGGAAATTCACTTGATTCAGTGGATAGCTTGACTTTGGAATAGTAATACGAAAGTTCGAATTCCAGTCTTTCCGTTTACGTTCACATTTGGATAATATCCTTGGGAAAGGTATAAATAATTATCCCCTTCAGCTATGGATTATATAATGCTTTCACTGCTGATCTTATTCAAAAACTGTGTATTGACAAAAACGTTTTGTTTTCGGCATTAAATGTCTTAAAAAAGATGATATGCAGTAAAAAAATAAATAAATAAAACTAAACGAAAAATTAATTCATGAGTTTTTGATAGGCATATTTCTTTATTCCACTAAATTAACCTCGATGACTATTTTTTTTTTACTATATATCCTTAGCGGTTCATTCATTCAACAATTAATAAGACGTAAACTATGTTGTGGTTTCTTTTGAAATTATTTTTCAGGTATGTGAACTTCATTTTCGACCTGAAGACATAAAATGAGAATCGTCAGCATTTGATTAAAAAAACGGGTAAAACTATTACAGTTAAACTTAAAAGACCATATCTTTATGATGGTGCTATACCTAGGATTCTTCCAAACTGTCCCTCCTATTTATCTTCATCAACCTCCTTTAGAAAGTCATCAAACTCAAAAGGGAAATTTTTGATCTGCAAAGAGCTTTGATCAAAGTATTGCAGATGACCCAGCATACAAAAAACAAAAAATGTTCCATAACATTAATGATATAGAAGATAAATTAAATTTTATTGACAGAAATTATTGGACCATTATTAGGAAATAGGATAAACTTATTTGCCATATCATCCAATCTCCATATCCTAAAATGACCCTATCTATTGTAATCGAGTCTGATTTTGCAGCACATGTGTTCTGTAATGATGTGGAAATTCACAGAATAGGGGAGTATAAGATTCCTAACTTTGTAACTGATATAAATATTTTTGAAATTTTGATCTCAAACCTTCAAAAAATGAACATAGAAGAACAACAAAGCAAACCACAAAATGATATTTCAATATCAAAATTGATCATGTTATTTCTGTTATTATTGCAAGAGGAGTCAAATAAATATTACAGTGCAATTAAATTTATATATGAACAAATAACCTAATGACACTAAATAAGTTCAATTATTCAACAGAGATGATATTTTCTTCATTATTATAGAACTGTTCTCCTACTGGATACAGACTGTTAAGAGATTCAAAAAATGTAATTTTACCAAGCTATTCAACTATTAGAAAACTTACCCTATCAACCTCTATGAATCCTGTTGTTGAGCAACATGACAACAATTTTCTCATGTATATAAAAAATAAGTTCAAGTTACTTGTGCAGAAATATATCACAGTATCTTTACTTATTGATGAAATTCATCTAAAACCTTATTTTGATTATAAAGATGGCAATGTTGTTGGCTTAGCCAATAACACCAATGAGGTGGCAACAAGTGCATTTGCTTTCATGCTTAGTAGTGTGCTATCGAATTATAAGGATGTTATACATATAATGCCGACTAAATGTCTTAAAGCAGAAAATTTATTCAACATAATTAAATGTTTGATAATTGGGTTGGAAGAAATAGGTTTTAAAGTATTGTGTGTAATAATGGATAACAATGCAATCAATAAAAAAGCTATGTCTTTATTTTGTACCTCAGCAAAACTTTCAATTGTATATCCACATCCAGTTCTGAAGTCTAGACCTGTTTTTTTCATATTTGACTCAGTCCATATTTTAAAATGTATCAGAAACAACTGGCTTAGTCAAAAAGATGCAAGTAAATGCATGATATTTCCAAAGTTTTGTTTCAATGAAAACCATGAATTAGATAATGTCCAAAGTGCTCCATTTTGTACCTTACAGAAACTTCATGCCCTGGAATCGCAATCACTTCTAAAACATTGTTACAAAATGACTGCCAAAGCCCTTTCTCCTAGTAATCTTGAAAGACAAAATGTTAATTTAGTGTTACAAATATTTAATGAGTATACTATTCTGGGATTGCTAATTTTAGGAAAAGAAAAATATTTGCCCAATTTTGCTGAAGTTGCGGAATTTATAAACATATTTTTTATTTGGTGGAATATAATGAATGTGAAAATACCAGTTAAAGGTTGGCATCTTCAAAATAGATATTGCAATCCATTAAAATTAAATGAAGAAAATTATGCATTTCTAACAATATTTTGTAACTGGTTGGAATCTTGGGATAGCATTACTGGAAAAAGTGGTAAATTAACAAAGGAAACTTTTACTGCTTTACACCATACCACTTATGCCATTTTAGAACTTACACAATATTGTACAAAAGAATTGAAAATGGTGTATATATATTACCTGGAAAATTTCAAACTGATCATCTGGAGGCAAGATTTGGCCAGTATCGACAACTTAGTGGTGATCAATATAATATCTCTATGCGTCAAGTATTTGAATGTGAAAAAAAAAACAACAAAGAATGTTGTCTGTTTTAAAACTTAGCCTGCCTCTTAATAATCAAAATATTAATTTGATGAATTTACAAGAAGTGAATTGAAATGGCAGAGGAACAAAATTTAGATGTTTATAAATTTAACATAGACGTAACTGATAATGATGTTCATCAGTGCAAAGAAGTCCTGCCTATTATAATATATTTAGCAGGTTATTGCTGTTATGCCATTTAAAAAAAATGAAATGTTATAGTTGCAAAAGTTTAGTATCAGGAAGAGATGATATGCTACCTATTACAGTTATATTTCAAGGAATCATTAGAGGTTCTCTGTTATATTCCAATGATGTAACAACAAATTTAGTACTACACAATTATATTGTTATTAATAAACTTGTAAAGAATCCTTCTTTTCTTCATTCAATGAATCAAAGAAAATTGTCTATGTAAACATTGGATGTTTTGGTTAATGATGAACTTCTCTTTCATGTTGACTCATGTGGTGAAGGTCACAACATTGAAAAAAATGATTGTCTGGAACTCTTCTAATGCATTATTAAATAATTTTTGTAGCAAGGAAAATGATAATATTACTTGTAAGAAGTTAAGTAAAAAAAAAAAAAAAAAAAAAAAATTAAAAAAACTTCAAACATTCAACTGAATTTTGAGACATAAAAAGACTTTTATAAGTTTGATTTTTAAAAACAGTAACTTGAACTTATTTAGTTTGAATTAGATTGAATTTAATTTGTTGCATTTTTTTATATTTTTAATTAATAATTTTTGCTTATTGTTGCTTCTTGTTTGTTCCTAAATTCTAATGATACTATTGTTGGTTGCTTGATTGCTATATTTGAGTGATTCTGGTTTAAAATTCTTGCAATTAAAACAAAAGTGATTGTGATTTTTCATAATTAAATTAAAAATATGAAAATTTAAGCAGTGTTTGTTAAATTGTTTTTAAAATTTAGACGAATAAACAAAAAAATTTCTCTTTAAAACCGTGTTTATTTACAAGCACGACCAACAGTCAGTGATGTTTATGTTCATATTTTTTTTATTAATTATTGTTTTTCTTAATTTTAATTAAAATTAATAAAAACCAGTATAAATCAAAACATGTCTCTTTCTTTTCTTTCTTGTTACATTTTAAAAAGTTTTAAAATCTTTATTAAAAAAAAAACGACTTTGTGATTATAATTCAATGTTGTCATGAAGTGAGAGATTCACAGGCCTGGGTAATAGCAACGGCCACAGTTAGACTCCTGCCCGCATTGAATGTCTTGGATGTGACACTAAATCATCTATGGGTTAAATAGAAATATTTGCAGCCCAGTCAGCTAGAGCTTTAGAATACACTGACTGCATTTCTGCAGAGGGGTAAGAGCCTCCAGCAAATGGCTTGGATATGACGCTAAACTACCTGATGAAGTTAAAGTCCTGGAGCAGTGGGGAATGTAGAGTACCTCTTCATTGCCATTACTCCCAGTCCCACTCTTGAGTGGTAGTACCTGTTAGGGTTTCATCTATGGATCAAATAGAACTGTTTGACTATTTAGTTGTGTACAAACAAATAACTGATGTTATATTGATTTGTTAGTGTTACATTCCAGTACTTGGAACCATTTAACTGTATGCAAACAATTAATGTTGAATAGAATTACTAGTGTTAGATAGTAATACTTAAAACCATTTAACTATGTTCAAACGAATGAACTCTGGCTCATTTGAAAATTGTTACCTACAAACTGTTTTCAAATCATATATATTTTATATGTGCAAACAGGATTTGGCATAAAATAACCTACAAGGGTTGATATGTCATAAAACCCAACCAGCCAACTTAACTACTTGATTAGTAAAGCTTATGTGAATAAAGTGAAATGCCTATCTATCATCACCCCTTCCTGTCTCTATATTCTCTTGCCCAGTCGGCTGGGGCTGTAGTATACACCGACTGCTTCTCTGCAGAGGGGTAAGACCCCCCCAACGAGTGTCCTGGATATGACACTAAACAATCTGATGGTGAGGTTCCAGCAATGCTGGAGCTTTGGGGAATGCGGAGTGCCCCTTCATTGCCATCGCTCCCAGGTTCACTCTGGCCCGGAGTGGTAGCACCTGATAAGAGTCCTATCTATGGGTTAAATAGAACTACGTGCTTCTTTCACTATACTGATTGTTGCATTTAAACTGTGTATTTATGCTAAACTGAATTGTTTAAATAGAACTGTTTTGACATTGGAACTGCGTACTAGTGCTGAACTGAATTACTCAAAATAGAACTGTTTTTGACATCTAAACTGTACTTATGCTGTACTTATATAGCCATTTTATATAAAATCTGTTTAAATGTTTAGTTATTCACTGTCAATAGCTTTAAAACCTCATCTGCCACATTGTTTTTCTTTAACTTATCTTGATATGTGTACTGACGTCTTATTTTTTACTTCGCAGGTCGAAATGAATTGATTGCACGTTATATTAAATTGCGAACTGGAAAAACGCGCACACGAAAACAGGTATCCAGTCACATACAGGTGCTCGCCAGGAGAAAAGCCAAGGAAATACAAGCCCAGTTCAAAGTCCAAGTAGGTAAACTTAGATTGTTTCCCAAATTCCTGCAAGAATTGCACTGTTTTGCTATTTTATCAAAATATGGAGAAAATATAATATCCAACCTGTACACAGCATTTTTTCTTTTTTTTTTTTTTTTTTAAATCAAATTTTAAATATAATCTATTAATACTTCTTGGTGTTGAAATTTGACAATTAATTTTAGTTTATTTGATGCACTTCTTGCAGGTTTTATAATTGGTATGAATTTGATAGTAGATTAAAATATCCATTTTTACTCTATACTCATGGTTTTTAAATTTTACAACAATATTGATATTTATCAATGAAGTTTAAAGAAGCTTCTTATCTATGTCTATAAATTTACTCATCAAAATAAACAAAATAAAAGGTATTTATTTGATGAATTATTAAAAATAAGTTTGACAAGATTACTTTCAACCATGTTACAGGTAACTTGAAGCTAAACGTTTTTTGACCTTATTTCTTCCAACAAGAAAAGTTCTGGTAAATGAGCCAGCTTGGCCTGTTAACGAGAACTTTTCTCATTTTCAATAATACCTGCATTGGAAAAATAAGGTCTAAAAATGTTTGGTTTTCAGCATTTTTAACCTGGACTAAGAATGTTTTTTTACATTTGTCATCAAATGCCAAATTTGGATTAAATATTCAAATCCCCACCACCACCATGTTAAAAATAGATATTTAATATACATCAAGATAATTTATTATAGATTAAAATTCTAATGTCTATAGTTTTGACAATAATTTTGACTATAAATCCATAGTTTTATTTTAAGATACTACATTAGAATTTTTGCAAAAAATAAAACATCAAAACTGCTATTGGCCTTGTGGGTAGAGTGTTCGCCAATGGTCTGGGAGACCTGAGTTCAGTCCCAGGTCGCGTCATACCAAAGACTCAAAAAGTGGTACTTGATACCGCCTTGCTTTGCACTCAGCATTATAAGGTGAGGATCAAGGGTAAAGTGGAGCCATCCAGGGAATGGATTAGTGCCCTCCCCTACACCTACTACCTATTGAAAAGGGAGCCTTCAGGTCACCCTTGACTAAGGTCACCGACTTTACTTCTACTCATGTGGTAAAGGTTAATAATCCTTTTATATATTGTTATATGGCACACCACTCTCTAATTTTGGGAAAAGAATTAAGGAGAAAACTCTGAAAATCTACTTTCATCATATAAACCTAAAATATTAAACTTAAAGTATAAAATGAAGAAATGCAAAGAATAATGTAAAATATGTTTTTAGTTCTGTTATTAATAGAAAAGATTTTAAAGTCTGTTTTGATATGAATTATACTATAAGAAATGAAACTTTTGACTACCTTCATTGAAAATATAATTTCTTTTTAGACACCTACCTGCTTACCCCATTGTTTGGGGGGGGGGTTCTCACTTATCTTAAAAGGAAGAAGACTGTTTCATTTCTTATATAGAGACTTAATTTTTTAAACTAGATAAACAAGATTTTGATGAATATCTATTCTAGGTGCGGAGAAAAATATCATTTGTTGAAAATGGATTAAAATCTTAGTGTGCAAAATTTACAGTGAAAAATAAAGCACTGAAAATTTTTGCACACTGTGTGTGTGTGTGTAACAAGGAGCTGTTGATATATTGTAGATATACTAGTTAAGGATAATAAACCTATCATGCAAAGTTATTTACACTTTTTATAATTAGGGTTCATAATTGGAAGAAATGTTATTTAAGTTATGATCTATTATGACTATGTTTAGTAAAGTAAAGCTGGCTATATTGTCTGTTCTCTGCTGAATATATCAAACAATATCAAGAAGTACATGTGGCTATAAAATTTAGACTATAAATGTGTCTATAGAAAATTAAAACCATTTGAAAAAGACCTTTTTCTTTAAGGGATTATGAGAAAGTGCATATCTTCCATATAAACTTTTTAGATATAAAAGGGAAAAATGCTATGAAAAAGAATTGATTCTTAATCTCTGAGTTAGGTGTAGTTTTAATGAAAACAAACATCTTTATAATTTTTTTTTCTTGAAAGAGGTGACAGAAGAACAGTTTAGTCTGCTTTATATTTGTCAATTCAAAAATAATTGCTAAATAAACTTTATTAATATTTGTACAAAAGGAAACATGCTATTTATCTTTTAATGAATAACTTACCTTGACTTTTGTTTTTGTCAACATTTTATTTAATGATATATTTTAGTGATTGGTAATAGTTTCTAAATTGTTAAAAATGAAGATCAATTTTCACTAAAAACTAATTTTGAAATTGAGTGCTAAATTATTAACAATAGTTTTACCAAAGTTAAATTCCTCAACATAAATGCAGTATTGTGTCCATTTTCTGATATTTTAATCATATCTAATTCTCTTATTAAAAATCCAACATTCTCTGATATCCTAAAATATTCTTAATTGAAACTCAACATCTATTTGTGTGTGTGTGTGTGTGTGTGTGGACTTTGCATTTCTGTCTCTCACACTTTTTTCTACTTCTCATGCTCATTTTGTTACATACATTCCTTACCTATCATATATATATATATATATATATATATATATATATAATTTGTTCTGGCTCTTTTTTTGCTTGTACATTCTATGCATGCCATCATTTCCTCATAATTCATTCCTGTCTTACAAATAGTATACACAGCAGAAGACAATTATTGATATTTGTCTATTAACAACCCCACATAACATTTACTTAAAAAAACAAAACAAAAAAAAAACTTGTATTTTTGTATTGTTCAACATCAGATTAATTTAAGATTAGAAAAATCTAACTAATAAATTTTGGCAGAACTAGAAATACATAGATATTTCCTTAGCTTTATCTTTTCTTCTTTTAATTATCCACCTCATATGCATGGTCTTTCTTTTGCCAGTCACAGTTAATTTAAAACTATTTTTGCATAACTGCTTTTAAGATTTCTTGACTTTCTGCTTGATTCTATGAGAAAACATATTTGCTTAGACAGTTCAACAAAAGCAAAGGTAATGTGAAAACTATTTGGAGCTTCTTAAAACAAAAACAAAAGCTAGTCATGCATATGAAATAACTAAGAATATTTTGGCATTTTAAGTAGAATTAATCTCTGTAATATGGTAAATGTTTAGTTGCATTTGACTAAACCAGTTAAGATACAAAACAAAATGGATTCTTAATATCTAGAACTTGAACAGAAATATCAAATTGATAAGCAACATTGATTCAAAATCTTTAGAAATATGTAAATATCAGATATTGTAGTTATTTATCAAAATTATCTCAAAAAGATGTACTACATTATTTAAACAGATAGACTTTATGTACCATATATATAGTCATGTATCATGCGACTTTCTGAGACCTAAATTTTAGCCTGATATTAAGGGTCGCACCATATGCAAGATACAAACTTTGTGTGCGTAAATAATTGGCAAAGGCTAGACCTAGTTTGTATCTTGCATGTGTTTTGACTCCCCACCACCACCAATATTAGGCTAAAATGTTGGTCTCAGAAAGTCACATTATGAATAAATATATACCATATACAAAAGAATTATGGAGTGTGATGTTCTTTTATTAACACTTCCATTTCTTTTCCTAATATGTAATCATACATATAAATATCAAAATAGATAATCTATATTTCTATATTAGGAAACCAGTATTTTCATTCAAGTTTCTATGTTCTATTTTGATTTTTTTAAAATGTGTATTCCCTTAAGCAAGATAACCACCCTGAACCAAGTATAAATATACAGTAGCAGCCGTAAGTTAAGGAATGATTTTTACTTGAAAAAATTTGCATGTACGTTTATGAAATTTTCAGAAAATATACTTGGAACATAATATACATTTTTTACATATAAAGTTTTCAAAATTTTCTTTTTACAGTAAATTAATAGTCAACTGAAAAAACAAAAATATACATTTTGCTCTGGTCAAAAGTTAAGGAACGCATCATAAATCTTTGTTAGATCAATATATAAAGAAAAATTCAATATTTAGTGAATTTTCTTTTTCATTGGATTGTCTCATTGCATCTTCGACCTCATGAGCCAATTAACTTCTTACAGAAGGTGGTAGTGATACTTTCCGATTCTTCTTTCAGAAAACCCCATAAATCATCAATATTTTGAGGATTTCTGTTCTGAGCTTTCTCTCCTATGATTTTCTATACATTCTGTATAGGATTCATATCTGGGCTTTGTGGTGGCCACTTCATAACAGCTATTTCTTCCTCTTCAAGAAAACTTAACACAGCCTTAGCTTTGTGGCAAGGCACATTGTCTTGCATAAATATTGGAGTTTCAACTGTCATTTTGTGTAAATGAGGAAGAGCATGCTGGCGAAGAAGTTCTTTATAAATACTGGCATTGGTATCACCGTGAAAATGAACAATGGGTCCTATTCCCACTGAAGAAATCATCCCCCACACCATTAGCCCCCCCCTCTAAATTTCACAGTTTTCTTAACACATTGAGGAGATAAGCATTCCCCATTTTTACATCTTACAAACCTCTTACCATCAGATCCAAAGAAGTTGAATTTAGATTCATCACTAAAGTGAACCATACTCCATTGTTCCTCTGTCCACATGATATGCTCTGTGGCAAAGTCAAGATGAACCTTTTGATTTTTCTTTGAAATTAAAGATTTGCGACATGGAATCTGAGCCACTAATTTTTCCTTATTTAACCCATGAGAAACAGATTTTCTAGAGATTGGTTTTCCAGTTTCCTCACAAAATGCACAAGAATTAGACATTGCTAGAGCAAAATGGTCTTTTAAAGACATTTTGACAATCATCCGATCTTCCCGTTTGGTAGTCATAGGAGGCCTGCCAGTTCTCAGTTTTGGTTCAAGTGTCTTGTCCGCTTTAAATCTACTGACTACATGATAAACAACGCTTTTTGACCTTCATACAATACCAGCAATTTCAGAGTACGATTTGGCTTCTTCATGATTTGCTAAAATAAGATTTTTTCTTGAGTTAAACAATCATGTGCTTTTGCCTCCATCTTGCTTAAAAATAGTTCCAATGATGTATGACAGTTGACTATAAATCAAAATTAACAATCAAGTTGTTTAAAAATTACCTAAATTACTATAATTCAACAGCGTTCCTTAACTTTTGACTATGGCAAAATGTTTTGGTTTTTTTTTGGGGGGGGGGTTCTAGTTCACTATTAATTTACTGTAAAAATAAATTTAGAAAACTTTAAATGTAATAAGTACATACACGTTCCAAGTATATTTTAGGGAAATTTGATAAACATACATGCAAATTTTTTCAAATAAAAATCATTTGAATATTGTTGTTCTGTTCCTTAACTTAGGGCTGCTACTGTATATACAAATCATGATATATTAGCATTATCACAACTTTATTGTACATCACATATCATGAATGAAATATTTATAGACAAAATTCCTATATATAGATTTGTATTAATACAATGATGCTATAAAGAAATTGCTTAGATAAAGTATTTTAATATTTAAAAAAATTAACTTGAAACTAGTTTTTAAATATATG
Organism: Sepioteuthis lessoniana; assembly: GCA_963585895.1. Classification (NCBI taxonomy): domain Eukaryota; kingdom Metazoa; phylum Mollusca; class Cephalopoda; order Myopsida; family Loliginidae; genus Sepioteuthis; species Sepioteuthis lessoniana. The sequence goes on along the minus strand of OY757921.1, from coordinate 38,041,544 downwards.
AAAAAGTAAAGTTGGCGACCTGTCGTCAAGGGTGACCCAAAGGCTCCCTTTTCAATAGCTAGTAGGTGTAGGGGAGGGCACTACTCCATTCCCTGGATTGCTCCACTTTACCCTTGATCCTCACCTTATAATGCTGAATGTTGAGCAAGGTGCTATCAAGTACCATTTTTTTGAGTCTTTGGTTTGACCTGACCTGGGATTGAACCTGTCTCCCAGACCATTGGCAAACACTCTACTCATTAACTGGATTATATTATACTTATGTATTATATGCTTGTTGTACCAAAATTAACCTAAATTTCAGATACCTTTATTTATCATTGAAAATAAATACAGCCCTAACAATTTTTTTATAAAAAGTTGATTTCTTTTAACCTTAAGATACCAAGATTTTCTTTTTTCTAGTAGAATATTATATAATCAAGTGGATATTGTTAGATATTATTCATTGCCAAACTTTACTACATTAAAACTCTCTAATAAAAAATATGAGTATATAGCTGCCTAAAAATTAGTACACCCTATAATTATGCAATTTTATTTCTGGTTACAGTTTCAATGCTGTAGAGTTTTGTAATAAAATAATATCCATTTTTGAGGTGTCCTCATGGTGTAATAGTTAAAGCAATGGACTCAGACAAATACCCTTGGGAAAGGTATGAACCCCCTTGTTCTCCCAGCTATGGGTTAAATAGCATCACTGCTGTTCTTCTAGAAGGATGGCTTTGGCATTAAATAACCAATGAAGGTTGATATGACATTAAACAAAAGAAACCAAACCATATCCATTTTCATTAGATAATGTTCCACTAGAAATTATAAAACTCTGGTTTAGATGGAAATTAACTTTTTATTTTTAAAAAAATTGTTGGGTGGGGTACTTATTTATGGCCAGTACTGATTTGTAAAAATATCTTCCAATATTTTTACAGTGATATGTGAATGTAACATAAAAAAAATATGTATAAAAACAAAACAAAAACAAAACATCCAGTATAATGAATTTTGTTTGTAAACATTTCTATGAACTTGCTTCAGTTTTTTTCCTTAATTTCCACTGTACCTTCATTTGGTCCTTGTTTTTTTTTTCTCTGAAACAGGTGATGATTGCACATTGTTTTGAATTGAGATAAAGTACAGTTTTAATGAAATTTAGAAATCACCTACTGCATAATATAAGTTATATATATGAACCTTACAATCTGTATGTATAGTATTAATATATGCACTGGATAAATGCATAATTGAATATTTTTCTCCCCGACACCTATTCATACATATACCATGTTCTTCACTGTGAATGTCTTTCATAGCTTTTAATAAAGAAATGAATAAATAATGCTGCAAGAAAATCGTTAATGGAACAAACCCCAATCTGACTGCTTTCTTTCTCCTCAGGACCAAGCTGCCAAAGATAAAGCCCTCCAAAGCATGGCCTCTATGTCGTCTGCTCAGATTGTATCCGCCAGCGCCATCCACAATAAAGCTGTAGCCTCTGGACTTAACCCTTTGTCCTCGGGGATGTCTCCAGTCAGACCCCAATATTCAGCAGGACCACCTGTAAGTGTTCCCTAAATCCTTTCCTTTATCTTTTTCTGGTTTTCTACTTCTCCAAAGTCATTTAAAACTGTCTTGGAGTGCAGTGTAGAAGGGTGTGTGCTGGCAATCAGAATGGCAGTTGACTTGTTTGGGCCTTAGTTTTCAAAAAAAAAAAAATTTTTTTGCTACTATCTGTTGATCTCAGTAAATATTTATTATAACTTATATTCTAATCATCTATCACAACTGTAATTGATCACTTGTATTGTGTTTAGTCCCACAAACTACTTTTGTGCTGGTTGCATTACTATACACCATACCAGGAAAAAGTCAGTATGAAGAAAGAAATAAGTCTACCAATTTCTTAAATGAAGCATTGTTGATGTTGTTCATTTTTGACCACTTTTTTCCCCCATTTTATTTCTGTTGCTTTTTACTGATCCTCTGAGTGTATCATGAATAAACTGAGTGGATTGTGGTTAGTTATTTAATCATGATAGATTAATAGGAAGGATCTTATGTTATGCAAATATTTAATCCTGTCAAAGCAATTTTTAAAAAATAATAATTGGACTTGTGTATGTGAGTTTTTTCATGTAGTTCACATTAAAAGTGCAATAAGTAACAATCAAATATTTGGAATAAGCAAAAAAAGTTTGGTACATGAACCAAAGCCTAGCTCATTTACCCAAACTTTTCTCTTTCACTAATGATACCTATATCAAAAAAATAAGATCTAAAAAAGTTTGGCTTTGGGTTACCCTTACAACGCTTTTAACCTGAACTTTAAACAAGAAGATAGTGCTGTTTTAAATTTTAATCTGGTTTATGTACAATATTAAAATATAAAACAAAAATATCAAAGCACTTTTTTTAAATAGTTTAGTAAATCAATGAACTGAAGATCATCTGGTACCTGAGATTTTGTTGATCTAAAATAATGTCTGCATATTTCTTAAGAACAATTTACATTTTCTCATGACTGATTAAACTTTTTTTTGAGTGGAAAAATCTTCCATCTTTTAATTATATTTACCACTTTCCAAAAACTTTTTTTTTTTTTTTTTTTCCCCAAGTTTTCTTAGCATATGACTTTTGTAGGTGAAAAAGTTACCATCACTCCTTTTTGAAAGGTTGTGACTTCACTGGAAACTTTTACACACCCCTAAGAGTAATTGTACAGGGAGTGCTCTAGCTTTTTTTTTTTTTTTTTTTTTTTTGGTCAGTGCCAAATTAATTAGTCTTGTTCAAGTGAGGCCATCCTATCAGCAATAAAAAAAATATCTAGATTATTGATGTCAAAAGGGGAAGATGTTGGGAAACTGCTTTAGGACAAGTTACTAATCTAAAACTAAAATATTTCACCAACATCAATTTCCATTTTATTATATCTACAATACGTTTTTTATAGGTGCATATGCTTGAGCTTTTTATTTGTTTCTATTCTGTGTGTAAACTCAACAATTTTTCTCTCTTAACAAAAAAAATATTTTATTTTATTGTATAAATCAATCACAGAGAAATTATGTATCACACCAATTTTGTGTCTTTAAATAAGAAACCGATTTATAAAGTTTTATCAAATTGCACTAAAAACCTGTGAATGCCGTCTAAGCAAACTGTTTTTTTAAAAAAAATTAAATATATACCCAAACCAACAAAGTGCCAGGTGATAATCCACAATAAAACTTATTTGTTTGGCCTTAGACAAGC